>RSEE01000100.1:0-240049 GCA_003971905.1 Moniliella sp. 'wahieum' | reverse complement strand
CGTTGAGGAGGCGCACTTTTGAGCAGCTTTGAACGGGTCATTGCCGGGTTGGAGCGCAAAGAGCCGAGTGTTGAGCCCCGAGGAGAAGACGTGGCGTATCACGAGGCTGGCCACGCCGTCTGTGGCTGGTTCCTCGAACACGCCGATCCTTTGCTCAAGGTGAGCATCATCCCACGTGGTGTGGGCGCGTTGGGCTACGCCCAGTACCTGCCCAAAGAGAAATTTCCTTCTCGACCGAGCAGTTGACGGACCGGATGTGCATGACCCTCGGTGGCCGGGTGAGCGAAGAATCTTCTTCGGCTCCATCACCACGGTGCACAAGACGACCTGTCCAAGATTACCAAGATGGCCTATGAGATCTGCGCGACCTACGGGATGAACAAGATCCTCGGCCCCATTTCTTACCGTCAAGATCAGGACACGCAGCAAAAGCCGTACTCGGAAAACCAACGAGACCCTGGACAATGAGGTGCGGAAGATGGTCGTCGCGGCTCACGAACGAACTACGCGCTCCTAACGGAACATAAGGCGGATGTGGAGAAAGTGGCCAAGCTGCTACTGGAAAAGGAGGTGATCACCCGGGAGGATATGCGTCTTGCACTGGGTCGGCGGCCATTCAAGACGGCCGACGAGGCGGATGCCTACCTGGACAAGAAGTTGGGCGAGAAGTTGGCTCCGCCACCGCCTCCGTCTGACTACGGGAGCCGGGTCTGGCGACCAAGACGACCAACCTGGACTGAGTGCTACTATCTAGGGCCATCACGAGGCTCACCCACCGCTCGCAATACCTCACACTACTAATTCAGAACATCACCTTTTCCAGGAGACCACCGAGGGCATTGGTGAGGGTATTGTAGCGACGCCCTGGTCCACTCGGCTATAGAGACCGCAATGGATGCTGAAGCGTTTGGGATAATAGCGTAGGCTATCGATTGCGGGCGAGAGATAGGCGTTGGTGGTAGGAAACAGCAAGGGATACAGGCGTTGGCTTACGCTGGTACGCGCGCATCAGCAGTCTTCGGAGCCCGCGGAGCCTCGGGGCTAATGAGGCTGGAAGTGCACCGCGATCTCGGTGAAGCCAGTCACCGTCGCAACAGTGTACCACTACTTACGTAGTTACTTTTTGGTAGGTAACCGGGGTAATCCGTAACCGGTAACCGGTAAGGCCTAAGGCTTAGGCCTACGCGCTACGGCCCAACCGCGAACAACAGAAGACGTTAGAGATACGTGTTTCTAACGCCGTAACGAAATTGGTCACCTTCCACTAGGATGTCAGGGACATCAATATTCACTGCCATTCTCCCCATAATCGGCCCTTAGATCTAAAGGATGTTAATGTGTTCAAATGTCGCGACAACGCGCCGATTAATGGTCATGTCGTCAATGCTGTCGTCAGTATAACGATTAGTACTACGCTAGCCCCGTTGGCCGCCCCAAGCGCGCAGTGCGCAACATTTTGGTATCGGATTCTCTGTTATCGACTAATCATTAATCACGTATCCCCCCTTTCAGGCCAAGGCCCGAGGGAGGCACAATCGCGAGTCTGGAGAGGGCAAGCTGCGGTTCTGAGCCAGCATAGGGCAACAGGCGCGGCCCGCCAAGTCACTAGTTCAGCTGTCTGAGCCGCCGTCGGCTGACGCGCTGACGCGTCACACACGGAGCTCTGAAGCTGAAGGAACGCTGAGCACTATTTGAAATTCACTACTTTATACTCCCCTCCTACTCAACTCTTGGCCAGCGTAAGGCCACACTCCATCCACTTTCCTGGCTGCTTTTATCGCTCTTCCATCACCTTTCCCCACACACTATCGCCATGTCCGTCAACTCGCGGGGCCAGTTCTCCGCTCCCGGTAGCGTGCCCCGTGATTATGGTCTGCTCCAGGCGCCGAGAACTACCCTTAGACCGTTCCATGGTCCGGACGACAGCCTCGCCCAGTCCGACGAGGCCGCTGAACAGGGTGAGCTAGACGAAGCTCGGCGGGCGGTCGAGCGGTATTCCCAGTCAGGCTCTGTGTTTGACCCGCACTTTACGCCCACTGCGCCGTTAAGTGATGTGGGACATGCCCTTCATCGTGCTCGACGCACCCCTGATCAACACCCATCCCACCTTGCTCCACCCGGTCATGGCCATGATGGGGCCAGCATTGCCCCCCTCAGCCAGTGCGAGCAGCCGCGAATCTTCGGTTGAGCGAAACAGGCGTTCCTATGGAACTCATGCCCAACCTATGGTGATGCCTGCAGGGCGGGGCCGAGAGCATCCGCCCCCACAAGGCGGCAGTTTCCGCTCTTCCTTTTTGAGCGCCAGCCACAGCCCGGGCGCTTCGAGCATCACGAGGAGGTACCGCGAGATGATCCTCGGTGGCGAACCCAACCCGCCTCCGATTGAGCAGGTACAGCAACAGTACCTTCAACCACTACCCCCCCGGCCAATTGCCCCCCGAGGGATCGGCGACGGGTGCTGCCCATCACCCGGGCATCGTGCGCCGCCGCAGCTCATTCCAGCAGCGACTCGGTGGAATGGGTGCACCCATCTCCGAGCGTCGCTGGTCCCGCAGCAGCAACGAAGTTATTCCACGCCCGGCCGATGTGGCTCAGACCAAGCAACAGATCCGCCGCTCCAGCATTGCACCTACTGACGTTGAGCGGGTAGGTGGCCATGCTCATGAGCGCACGCCACTTGTGTCTGACGCGCCCACGCCTTCGTACGGCGGTGCTGCGCCTTCCCCCGTTGTGCCCAATGGCCAGGGCGCGAAACCCACTTCTTCGAGACCTGATGCAACGGAAGACGCCGAATCGGTCACGTCGTCAGACGAATCTTTATCCCAAGCAATCCCTGGCCCTGGGGCCGCTAGAGAAGAAGCCAAGACATTGGCGTGGTACACTGCACCCATCTTGGGAACTCATTTGCTTGAGCTGTCGCTCAGCGTGGTGACCGTCTTTGCCATCGGACATCTTGGCACAACTCGTACGCATCTCCATTCTACTTGTTTGACGGGATCGAGGGATCATGGACTGACACTGCTGAAATATCTGCCATTCAGAACTGGCTGCCGCCTCTCTTGCTTCCATGACGGCTAACGTGACCGGCTTCTCTATTATTTCCGGTTGGGTTTCTGCCCTCGATTCGCTCTTACCTGCGGCTTATAGCTCTCCTCACCCGCACACAGTGGGCATTTGGACCCAACGCATGTGCATCCTAATCGCCTTCCTCCTTATCCCGATCATCATCACTTGGCTCAACACTGAACGACTTCTACTTGCTCTGAGGCAAGACCCTGAAGTGTCCGCGCTGGCGGCGCGGTACCTCGAAGTACTTTCCCTTGCTCTCCCTGCCTTTGGTGGGTTCGAAATCATTCGTCGCTACCTCCAAGCATTGGGTCTTTTCCATGCACCCACCATCGCTGTCGCCGTGGCTTCGGCATTCAATGTACCCGCGCAGATCCTACTGGTCTACGGACCAGACCGGATCCGACTGGGTTTTATTGGTGCGCCAGTGGCCAGTGTGCTGTCCTACTACATCATGCTTGTTTTTGGTTTGTTCCAATGCTGGGTGGCCCCTCGCGATGCGTGGCAAGGCCTCACGCGTAAAGCGCTTGAGGTCAAGGGTTTGGTCGATGTTTGGAGTCTCGGTCTCTCATCGACGATCGCGATGGCAGCCGAGTGGTGGGCATGGGAGGTGGCGAATCTCATGTCATCCATGCTGGGAACGTCGGCGCTGGCGGCGCAGTCTGTACTGCTGGTTACTTGCAGCCTGACGTATCAACACCGCTTAGTGTCAGTGTCGCATCGGCGGTGCGGATCGGTAATCTACTGGGTGCCAACCAGCCTTACTGGGCTGCCCTCTCCACCCGTACTGCTATGGTAGGCGCATTAGTTTGCGGCCTGCTCAATTCCTCGGCGATGATTCTGTTCCGGAACCAGGGGGGTGGTTTCTCCTCTGACCCCAACTAGTGGCGATGATTGCAACGATTATGCCCTACGTGGGCGCGTTCCAGATTGCCGACGGGATCTGTGGTGTCGGCGCCGGTATCCTCCGTGGCAGCGGACGGCAGAGCAAGGGCGCGGTGATCAACCTCTTTGCCTACTACGTGGTTGGATTGCCCATTGGCGGCGCGTTGATGCTCTATGCGGATTGGGGGTTGCAGGGAATTTGGCTTGGCTTGTGGATCGGTCTCATGGTGGGTGCCACTGGATTTATTGTGCTCATCCTCCGCACCGACTGGGGGAGCGAAGCGGAGGGCGTGCTAGCCCGAATGGCGGAAGATGTGGGGTCGGAGGCTGAAGCTGAGGCTTGTGCGGAAGATGAGCTGGAGGAGGAGGTGCGTTCGATTTCCAGGGAGTAACACTCCTGGTATCACCAATTTCACCTGTATACATGTGCAGAGATCCGAAGGATTCCACGGAGGGTTCTTATACGTTGTACACAGTCCTCGATTTTCATTCGTCCATGCTGAAATCTCGGCCCATGCCCTCGCGTTTACGTGTAGGAGATGCCCCCTGCCCTTCTTTGATCGTGCTTTACTGCTTATATTTGAGCGCACGTCTCGTCGTGGTCGCAACATCGTGCTTGAATGGATGGCAACACAGCTAGATGGTCGAGTAGGGCGATGGGGCCCGTAATTATGGGCTGCTCCAGTGCTGCATCGCAGGAGGACAGTGTGCGGCTGCTAGGGTTGGTCACAGTGCTGAGCTGCGCGCCGGGTCGGGTCGGACCGGGCTATTTTGTAAGCACGAATGCGCGGGACCAGGCTGGCGCCATGCGGGGCGAAGGACGGGCAGGGGGCCAGCGAGCGGGCGCAGGAAGGGCTTCTCCGGCTCAGCGCTCCCGCTCTCGCTCGGTGCGCCGCCAGCAGCGCAGCCGCCGTCCCACCACCATCGGCATCTGCCTCTTCGCATCGCCTGCTTGCCATGCTCTCTGCCCTCCGCCAGGCTGCCCGCCGCGCCCCGGCCCAGGCGCGTGCCATCCACTCTTCGCCCGCGCCACAACGTCGAGGCTTACGTCGCCAAGGCCAAGGCTGCTGGCCTCAACGTTGCGCGCCAGACCGAGGGTGCGTGTTTTGTCTCGGTCTCTCTGCTTTTTCCTCCGCACTAACTTGCATTGCTGCACAGCTGTCGCTCAGCCGGCGTGGTACTATGCCAAGGTGGCTGGTGAGGTGGCCAAGCAGGTGTACCAAGGCCAGGCTTTGGCGCCCCCGACCAGCTTTGCCCAGATCAAGGCGGCGTACCAGACGTTTTACGCCAATGCTTTCAACATTGGCTGGTGGAACTCGATCGCCGCCAATGGCCAGTGGAAGACGGTGGCGCTGTATGGTCTTGAGGCCTACGGCTTCTTCAAGGTGGGAGAGATTGTGCGTAGCCTTTACCCTTTCCTCATAGTCAAGGCTTCAGCAGAAACTGACGTCAATTCACCCCCTTGCGCAGATTGGTCGGAGGCACCTTGTGGGCTACAAGGTCGACACTCACCACTAAAGAGTGTGTCCCTCGGTCTCCCTTCCTCAGGTGGACAACGAGAGAGATACGGCAAAATTGGTCAGCGTGGTCCTTGCATTTATTCGGCCCACCTCGGTGCACCTGCCCCTATCATTCTTTCCCAGACGGGGTCTCTGGGATTCCCGTTGCACGCGTCCCTCCCCCCGTTGCCCGGCTTCGACGCCTACCCCAAAAGGATGCTCCTGGCGGAATACAGAAGACGGCCATTTGGTCTTTCGAGCCTTCCATGCCCTCTATATGTGTGCAGCTGCGGCCTCAGATAGCTCAGAAGAAGGATATGTATAGACGTGGTATGGCCGTGAAAACGGAGAGAGGGGAAGACGAGAAGCAGACGAGGGAAGGGCGTGTCCGAAGGGAACAGAGAACCTTGCAAAGAGTAGGGAGGGTGTGACTGGCAAAGCAGTGCGTGGAGGAAGGGCAGAAACAAGCACGGATGCAATGCCATCAGGGTGCTTATGCCAGCAAAGCAAAGCTGGGCTTTAGAAAAAGGACCACTTGGACTTGGGCTGCGAACGCAATGGTACCGTCTTGCCCTGGTAGAGATGGAGGAGCGAGTCGAGCTTCTCCTGCACCAGCTCCAGCTTCTCTTTGCGTCCTTGCAGATCCAGGTGATCCCGCACCACCGGGTTCTCCCGCGCAAACGACTCCACCTCTCCGCGGTTCAACTCCTGGACCAGGCGCGTGTCTAGCTCGCGCGGGAACTGGTAGAAGAACTCGGCGAGCAACTCAATATTGATAAACATGACCGAGGTGTAGGTCAACTTGTCCGCCACTACATTGAGGAACGTCTCGGGGCAGTACGCATCACTTTGTACCCCAGGTCCGGCCTTGCATCGCTTGGAGCCCAATGACTTTAACCGCCTCTTTAGGATGTCAGCCCGAGCATCGAGGAAAATGGCTTCGCGGGCCTTTCCGAGTAAAGCGGCGTTATAGTCGGGGCGAAGAGGGTCGTCGGCCTCCACGTCCTCGTCGACGGCAGGAGCAGTGTCTGGGGGGCCGAACGTTCTTTGATCGCCCGCCAGCGAGCGGCGGCACGTTGCCGCTGCCGCTCGTCCAACTCCTTCACATGGCTCACCGCTGCATTCAAGCGCGACCTGCCGATCGTGGACCGGAGACGCTTGCCCGCTTCAGAACACATGTCCAGTTCCCGTTGCAAGAGGGTCATTGCATCGGCGCGTCCCGCGTCCCAGTCCCGATCCTCAATCTCCACTTCGTACTTGAGCGGCTTGATTGCATTCTCAACCTGATCCGCCGTTAGCGTAAACCGTTCCCGCAGAATGCCCGCCGCCAATGCCTCGATCCGCTCGGCAGTGGACTGGTGGTACGCAAACGGCTCGGAAACGAGCAGCCGTTCCAACTCTGCCCGGATCGCATCCACAACAATCTGAGTGCTGAGCCGACCAATGCCGGCCTTGGTCAGGGCTGAGGTCGACGCATCCAGCTTGTACGTCCAGTACCGATCCAACGCGGCGTCAATCTTCTCCTTGTCCTCGGCCGTTTTGGGTGGAGGGAGCATCTTGGCATCCCCTGCGGCGCACAGCTCAAGGGTACGTGTCAGACCAGTACATCTGAGCCAAAATGTCGAGAACCTTTTCGTCCAAGGCATGTTTTAGCAGTGCACGGGCTTGAGGCTTGCCCAGTTGATCGGCAAGTAGCTGGAGACGGTGCTTGAGCGCATCGATCGTTTCGGCAACATACGCCTCGGCCGAGATGGCACGGTCATTGTACTGCACCTTGAATGCATATGCCGCCTCCTCCAGCTCCATCTGCACCGCCGTTGATACATCTTGCAAACTCGACCCCATGCTCTCTTCCAGCACTGACATCAGCCTCCGCCGAAGGGCGTCCGTACCTAGCAGTGGCTCTACGCCAGCGTGCCGCCCCTTAAGCGGTGGCTGGAACGCCACCGCGTTCTGGGCGAAAAAGTCATCCTCTTGTTGTTCCACCGAGCCAGTCAACGACGACACGCCCGACCGCAGATGGCTGCGGGCCAACCGACTCTTAATAGGAGAAACTGGGTTTTTGGCTACCACACCCACATAGCCCAGCGCAAGAGGGTACCGATTGCCATAAAGAATCGATGCGCCCACTTCGGGGGGAACAAGGTCCATCTTGGTGATCACACCAATGGTGCGAAGGCCAAGTGGGTCGACCTTACGGCTGGCCCGCAACGCAGGCGAGTTGGCCAAGTCCACATCTGCCGCACAAACCGCGAGGATCACATTGTTGGTCGAAGGAGCAATGTACTGCTCGCACAGTTTCTCAATCTTTTCCCGCAACTCATCTGGTTGATCCATCCCAGCCACCTGGACGTAGCCGGGCAGGTCGATCATGCTCAGATCGGGCACGTGGGGTGAGTGGATGTGGAGTTCGATAGGCACGTCCGACACGGCTTGCTCCTTAGGCACAGCCAAGTTCATATCCCGTAGTGCTCTTGGATCTGACGGAAGTCACGAATCGGGCCCAAGCCCGTACCAGGGAACTCACCGTACTCCACCACGTCCCCCTTCTTACCCGTCGCCTTGGTGTGGATCAAGGTCAATTCGATGGGCCGACGGGTAACCATGTTGGATCCCTTGGGCAAAAACTCATGACCCACAATCGCCTCCAGCACCGAGCTCTTGCCGCTGCTCTGGGAGCCAATCACGACAATCGAGGGAAGAGCAATCTCTTCGCCGGTATGATCAATCGTCTTGAGGATGTTGCGCACCTCGATCAACTGACGTGTGAGGTGCATCAGACTTGCAGCGCTATCTTCCGAGTCGAAAGCTTCTTCATCATCCTCACCCGCTTGCTCCTCCTCGCCCGATTTGGCAAAAAGAGAGGCAGCCAACGCAGCTGCTGGGCCTTTGCCCCCAGGCCCAGAGGAAGACGAAGAGGAACCGGAGGAGTTGGCACCTGAGCCAGATTCGTCTGTGCTTCCCAGGCTTGCAAAGAAGTTGTGCGCCCGCTCACGCATCGAGCTAGCGAGATCAATCCACTCGTCTCGGGCTTCCTGGGCCGCAGTGAAGTCGAGAGAGTCGACCCAAGCACCAAATTGGGCTTGAGCCTCAGAGGTCCACGCACCAGCTGTACCGATCGCCTGAGCGGCCATACCCTCGGCAAGGAGATAGTACTCCTCCAACCTGGCACGTGCGTCATCAAGCTTACCACTGGCATAGGTCAAAACCCCAGCCCCTGTGATGCCAAGCGCAGCGGGGAGGCGGAGGAGACGAAAGGCGAAGCGGGGAACAAAGCGGAAGCTGATTGCGCGCACACTCATGTGTCGCATGACGGGAGATGTGAGCGGAAAGGGTGCACCCATGGGACGTGGGCGGACGGTGAGAAGCGGGGAACGGGCAGGACGCGCAAAGAAAGCAGATGCGGCGCGCGAAGATGTGGGAGTGGGGCGCAAGGCGCCAAGGCCGACGCCGACGCCACTACGAGCAGCGGACACCGACGCAGCCAGGGGCGTACGGGCCGCGCGGGCAGCCAAACGCATTCCCTCAGCACGCATGGGAGCAGGGAATGGCGAGGGCGGCGATGGGGGCGATGACGGTGGTGGCGGTGGCGGTGGGAACAGACAGCAGAGGTGGCAATTGCTGCTGCAAATACGGTACTCGCCCAGCGCGCAAAACAGCAAAGTGGGTCGCCATTGAAATTGCACCCGGATCACTGGCCCCATGCTGCGTTGCCCCCTTCGATGATGCAGATGACGCGATGACTGGCCCGTGCGCGCGGCGTCCACCCAAGGCGCAGGTTATGGTCTCGTGATTCTTCTGTGCTTCCCGAAGATGAGAGCCGACACAATCCCCCCTCATATACCGACATCCTCAACTACTTCCACATCGTCGGATGGTGGATGAAATCCATACATAGCCATGGGAGAAGAACAGACAAAACACGATACGACGGCGCTACATAAGGAAAAGGGCCATGGCACAACATTGGCTCGGATAGCTACGCCCTGGCGAGTTAGGCAAGCCGCAGCGCGTCAACCAGTAGCTGGTCCAATGCTTGGTCCACCTGCTTCAGGTCCTTGTCCATCTGCAGGTACCGCGCCGAGATGGGGGGAGGCGACACCCGTGCCTGCGCCATTGGGCGAGGCCAGGGTGACCACGGTGCTCAGGGGCGGGGCAAATAGATGGACAAGCATCGCCTCTGGTCCGCCCATTCCGCCGACTTGTAGCGCTTGCTCGGCCTTGATCGACTGAATGTCGGGCCAGGCGCCGTCCGAGAAGGTGGAGGACCACCCAAGTGTCGGGGTCATCTCTACCATTCGAGAGATGCGCCGGCTAGTCCCACTAAAGCTGCGCGAGTCGCGCTTGGACAGCGAAACGGCGCTGCCTGGTCGCACGGACGGGTGAGCAGCCGCGTCCATCACGGCATACAGATGGTCTAGGCTCAGCGGGCCCAGCGTGCTCCCAGCCCCTGAGCGACGACCGGTCCCATCCGAAGGGGGAGGGGTCGAGATGTCGGTCTTGGTGACACCGCCTTGTGAACTCAAAGTCCGCCGATGACCAACGGATCCGGCCGGCGCAGTGACAGGTGTTATGCGACTTGAGATAGGGGACGGAGCAGAAGAGTTGGGCGGGGAAGCAAAGGACGGCGACATCACCTGTTGTGACCGAATCGAGCCTGACCCGCCCGAATGCGTGACGCGGTGACCGGCGAAGCTGGTGGGCGGGGCGTTCGAACAACAGGGTTGGAGACACTGCGTGTGCTCCCCAATCCAGACATTGGCACAGGCGCCGAAGGAGGCGCCGAAGCAGACCGAAGCAGACGCAGAGGGAGGCGAGGGGCTCGCCGCCGCTCTTACGGCCGCCACCCCAGCAGCCGCCCCAGCGGCCAAAGCGCCTGCACCAGCCGCCACAGTCCCGGCGTGCGCGTCCTCCTGACCAGGAGTAGAACTCGGGGCGGGGCTGGCCGAAGTAGAGGTGTATGCGCCTGGCACATCCAGGACCGACGTGGCAGCAGACCTGTCCTCACCCTGTTTTGCCTCATTTGGTTCCGTCAACAGTTCTCGTGTGCCCGTCCCGGACCCTGGAAGAGGAGGGCGACGGGGGGTGAGTGGTGCGACAGGTTCCAGAGCAGAAGTGGGGATGTCCACCTCGGTAGCATGATCGGAAATGTGGCCAGAAGGTAAGGCAGAGCTCTCCTCTCACCCACATCGCTTTGTGTGTCATGGCTGCAATCGAAGCAAAGCCCATGTCCTGGGAGGAAGGACGGGGGGACGAGCCATGCGTGTCCTCCTCCGTTCCGTCCATCACATGGTCCAGGATGACATTGATATCGTCGCCTTCGTCGTCGTCAGAAGCAAAAGGGTCACGACCTAAGTTGGTGGGATCCTGGTCAACAGTATTGGCTTCTCGATTCTCTCCCCGTGCCGAGGAAGCAACAGCAGCCGTGCTGGCACCACCGCCGCTTCAAGTGCCAAAGCACGAGCTTTAGCACGCTGAGCCACGATCATTTCATGTGTCCGCTCTTGCGCCGTGGCGGAATGAGGCTGCTCATTGGAAGCCTGAGTGGGAGGCTGTGGTGCCTCCTGGCCCAAGGGAGACGAGCTAGAGACTGCCTTGTTAGGGTCCCGCATACTGGTCTCGCTGCTCCCCGCATCCCGCATCATCGAGTCAGAGTAGGTCCGAACCATTCGAGTTGGCTCCTACGCTGGGCATCGCGCTTGGACGCCAACGCCCGCTCGGTCGGACTCCAAGCCCGAGCGGTACGACTGATGGGTGCACTGAGGCTCGATTGAATGTGCTGTTGTTGTCGGAGAATAAGGACAGGGTCGGTGTTGCGCATGTCAGCTAGGATGGTGAGCATCGTGCTTATCCAAGCTTCGACGATCCATTCCGCTGGACGAGTCGCGTGCAACGTTGCGCAGAGCAGGGGGCGATGGGAACGCCTCATATACTACCGAGTTGGGGCGAAGGTGCTGCTCGTTGTCGCCAGTGTCAAGCGTCAAGCCATAAGGGATCGTCACCTCGTCCTCCTCATCACCATGCCGCCTGGTTTCCTCCTCATCTCCTCCTTCAACAACACCTTGAGGGATACCAAACTTTTCTAGGGCCAGTTCAATCGCTTCGGCAACGGTTGTGGTGCGCGGGATAGTCAGCACCTTTTCTCGATAACGCGGGTTGACATCCGATTGACCGCGACTTGTGCTCCTGAGCTCCCGTGACGGGAAAGGCCGGAGAGCATGGTCCGACGCACAATGGCGGAACTAGATGGGTCAAAGGCGAGAGAACGAGGCAGCTCGTCGGGGAAAATGAGGACGCGCACACCGAACCGCATTGCCGCTTCCGTATCCGCTGGCCTAGGTGGCCCTGTAGAAGATGCCGCGACCGAATGAGCAGATCCACTGGTTACCATGCCAGGACGAGTTCGGCGCGTGAGAAAGAACTTGACAGCATGGTCGTCGCTGAAGTCATGGTTAGCTTGGTAATGGCCGACTTGGCGCTCAGATTGGATGCGACAGATGATATGGAGCCAACGCTGGAGCGACGGACGGAGGGCATGAGCGCATTAGCCTCGTGCTCAGTAATGTGTTCATAAACCTTGAGTGGGACCTCGTCGGGGGCGAGAATACGCTCCTCCCCATCAACCATGCGCATCAGCAGGGCAAAGTCAACCGGCCCATCGGTACCAAGGCCGTCTCCGCTCGTACTGGTGGACTGAGCTGAACGACGGCGAATACCAAACCGCTGAACTGCCTGTTTGACGATCTCGTGTGCTGTCGTCGTATCGTTGAGAAGGACGGTCTTGTAGTTGCACTGATATCAAGTTCAGGAGCGGCAAAGACGCGCAACACGTTGAGCATCGGCACCGATACGTCGCCTCGAGGGATAACCAAACTACCGGGCCGAGGCCGTCCGGAACCTGAAGCGGACGGCCCGCCGGACCCGGCGATGGAACCCCTCCATAGATGGACAAATGACGGCTATTGTCAGGCTGCAAGGACGTCCGCGGCGATCGGGTGGCACGGCGCCTTCCGATGGGGCTGTCGAAATGCTCATCTGCGGGGCGTCATGGGAGTTTGACACACTGATGGAAGGCAGCTGGGCCGGCCCATCGCCCGAATCTGTTTCTTGAGACTGCAGGCTCCCCGACGAGGAAGCTTGGCTTGCACGGCGTTCCTTCTTATGCCGGGAGAAGATCCCAAACACGCTGGACCGCTTTTTGTTCTGTTTTTCGGCATTGGACGACCCTGAGCCTGTGTCCGAGATCACAGAACCAATGCTGTCGCGAGAACGCATACCAACTTCCTGGCTCGGTGAAGTCTCCCGCGGATCGGGGGAGAAACGTGCCCCAGCATCTGATTGTCCGGGAGGTAAAGCTCTCGCCTCCAGTACTGGCTTGGGCTCGCCCTCTTGCGCGAGCTGTGAGGTCAAATCCGTAGACTGCTGCTGCTGCTGTTGCTGCATCTGTTGCTGCTGCGTCTGTTGTTGCTGATTCCACTGGAAGTATTGTTGCTGCTGGGACAATTCCGTAGGCTGCAGCTGTTGTTGTTGGTGCTGCTGCGTTTGTTGCTGCTGGTTGTTGCTGCGGTTGTTGCTGCTGATGTTGCTCGAAATATTGCTGCTGCTGGGGCCATGGGAGTTGGACCTTCTTGAGCCAACAAGGTTTGCTGCTGCTGCTCCTGTTGAGCGTAGTGCTCCTGTTCATGAGAGAGCTCAGGGTGCGCATCCTGAGCGGAATTTTGGAGCGCATACGGACCCTGGGTGTAATCCACCCCACCCGTTTGGTAAAGCTGAGCACTGCTGTCCGAGTCGCGGCTCGTATCGGGCACTTGGCCATATGCAGCATAGTGGGCGAGTTGCTGTTGTTGCTCCAAGTAAGCATTGTGATGTTGCTGTTGCAAGATCATACGCTGTTCAGGCGTCAAATTGTCCATCTCGGACACATCTCTCGCATCAGCTTCTCCCCCGCCCTCCATCGCGTTTCATCTTCGTTTTCGTGTTCATCTTCCTCCTCGTTTCCTTCCTCGTCGTCGTAGTAACCCTCCTCATCCGACTCGGACCATTCCTCGTGATCACTCAGCTCAAGCACGGTCGAGTTGCCAAACATAACGGTTGACTTGCGTCGATCGGACAAGGGTGTGGGCATCTGCCCAGCCAATCGGGTTGAGAGCGCCGATAGCTTGCCCGAGGAAGGGTGGAGTTGGACGCGGTGCTCCCGGGTCTTGACCAAATACGAAGAGTGAACGTTCTCCTCTACTTGCACCTGGTCCGCCGCTGTCGCCGAAGAGAGGCCGACGTTACGATGCTTGTTGAGGCGGGCCAGACGCTCAAAAGGACTCTCAATGTTTTCGGCAGGGATGTAGCCGACTTCCTGAGTGGGTAAGACCCGCACTAGCCACCTGGGTAAAACAAACGCGTCAGCACAACGAACGGTAGTGGTCCAGCAGGTTCCACCTACCAGTACGAATTCGAGTCGTCGAGTAGCCTCAGGCTGTTTCCCTTTTGCACCGTCGCTTGGCCCTCGACGGTAGCAATAAAGTTGTGCAGGGCATAAACCAAATCAAAGTCAATGTTCTCGTCCGGGATGGAAGGGGAGGAAGAAAGGTCGTCGTCCATCGTCATAGTCGGCGTCGTCGTCGATTTCATCTTCATTTCGTAGTCATACTCGCCGCCGCATACTGGGCAGCATAGGGGGTCGTAGTCACCCACAGATTCATCCGGAGTAAGTTCCATGCTAGTGTCCATGCGGGGGTCCACGCCAGTCATGGTCGGGCCTGGGGATCGAGGGTAGAGACATAGTTGGCATGGACTTCACCACCAGAAGCGGGGTTCTGGGCATACGCGTGGGCGCTCTGGTCTGCGAGGGAAATGGGATCGAGTTGGGCGTGCAGGCCAGCCTGGGCCTGGAGAGCAGCCACCTTGGCGGCCTGTGTGGGCGCCAAGCGGGCGGCTTGGGCAGTGTCGAGGGTGAGTCCATATGCCTGGGGCTGACACCAGCGGGGGCAGTGGCAGCCGAAGCCATGGTGGTGGGGGCAGCGGCTCGGAGCAGGGCAGCTGCGATGGTGGTGGTGGTGGTGGTAGCTGGCCAATGGCGCTCCACGGCGGAAAGCGCGACGTGACCGGACTGGTTTGGAGGCACTCGGCAGCCAACTCGGACACTGGCACACACTGTCCCCCAGGCCTCACCTGTCCCATTCCGCTCTCTGCTCTGACCGTTGTTCCGCCAGCCGGCCCTGTCACGCGTCACGTGCCACCCTAGCTCCCGTCCCATATCACACTAGTCCCTGCGGCTCGTCTCTTCCCCCTGGAGTTTGGAGGTGCTCAATCCAGAAGCATCCGACATGGGCGAGGGCCCAGTTAGATGGGACCAAGCAAGCTGGATAGCAGACGTCAACGCAGAGCCAGGTGCAGACAACTGAGGGGGGGAGATCCAAACGACAAGACAAGCTACACCCCCCTGTGGTGGTTGTCTGTCACATGTGCCTACCAAGAAGCCGGTGGCCGCACCGTTAACGTTCAACGTGCATGATGAAGGAACGCAGGAAACAGAAGGAAAGTGAATGATAGGAGCTGGATGCATCATCACCAGTGCTGGCCACTGCGGTCGAAATGACTGCAAGGAAGAGAAAACCAAATATTATGGCATTGCAGATACGGTGGTGGATGGCCCCCCACCTAGGTGTACGTCTGTGTACAGGAGGCGAGGGGCGAGGGGGCAGCGGGGAAGATGAGCACCGTGCTGGTGTCCTCTAGGCACTGCCCGGGGCTTGACCACCGCGGCAACACACTCAATTTCAATGCTAACGTCGAGAGGAAGACGTGCGACCTCGACAGCAGAGCGGGCAGGCTTGTGGCCTTCAAAACCTAATGTGGGGAAACATGAAGTCAGTATGAGGGATGGTACTAAGCATGCAAGACAATCGGGGTGAGGCAGAGAAATATCCCATGCACGCACCTGCTCTATACAGCATTGATTCGCTTAAAGTGTTCCATGTTCTTGATGAACACCGTCGTCTTTAGCACCGACGACTTTTCTGCCCCAGCGGCCTTAAGCACAGCAAACAAGTTTTTGAACACTGCTCCGTCTGCTTCTCAATCACTCCAGGGCTGAAGCATCTCCTCGCCACCATCAACCAATTTGCCGGTCTGTGGGTCGAGCGGAATGCAGCCGGAAACATAGGCAGTCTGAGTGGCCTCGTGCACAATGACTTGGGAATAGGGACCCAAAGCGGCTGGTGCGTCAGGGGTACTGTAGGCGGTAGGCATGGTGGGAAAGAGGGTGGATGGCACGACCAACAAACAGTGATGGGTGGGTGGGCAGTCAGGCAAGCCTTCTTTCTGATCGACCAGAGCAGAGTGGCATGCATGAGGGCCGGGCCGTGCGCCGGACATGTGTTGCACCGAAGAGAGACACGCTGTCGGAGCTCCCAGCACACGCCCTGGGACTAGCTGACTTGACAAGGCCAAGATAAAGGGGATCAGTCATAGGTCACAGGCTAGCACGGCCTGGTCAGGACTCCTTCCTATCCCATTCAGAGTATCCATTAATCAGCTACCGTCCATTCACTTTGAGGAGAAATTCAGAGCTAGTGAACTGACTTGATGGAGCAAAACGGCAAGAAAAAAAGAATGGACGCCCGTGTCGGGTCGAACGACGCAGGGGTCGAACCTGCAACCTCCTGATTACAACCAGTCGTAGTCAGACGCGCTACCATTGCGCCAGCCGTCCTTATAACAAGGATAACGGAAGAACACATATCACATACACCATCGAAGAAGGAGAGATCTGGATTGGCTCGCCATTGGGCCCGTTGCGGCTGTACCACCACACCACCACCTTTCAATCCTGCCTGTTCATCCCTATGTGCCATCTGCGAGAGTTAAGACATGTCCACGGTACACCCATTCCCGAAGTATACTGTCATCTTCCTGGATACAAAATCATAGCAGTGCATAAGTACAGTACCTTCGCCTGACTTGGGCATATGCCCACAGGCCAGCGGTAGCCCGATTCAGCATCCCCCGCACCCGCCTCCTCCTCCGCCACCGCCACCGCATCCACCGCCACGCCTCCGCCTCCGCATCCACCGCCGCCGCTCCGCTCCCACATCCACCAGCTGAGGAGCACGCGCTGAATCCACCCACCGAGCCGCACCACCGTTCCCACACCCGCCCCGCCCACAGCACCCCCACAGGCCCCGCCACACATGCGCCCACACTTCCGGCGCCCATGGCAGCACACGCAGGGTTGCACGGGTACATGCCCGATCCTGAGCCGGCGTGATGCATGGGTCGGGGTAGTAAGGGGCGTAGTAGGGCATGTAGATCGGGTAGATGCCCCAGGCCATCGCGGTGGCTTCCGACTCGCCCCGCCTGCGTTCTCGTCGGGCGAGGCGACAAGTAAGCCGCGCTTGTGCAAGCGCCGTTGGGCAGCCTCGGCCTTGGATACGAGCCGACGATGGCGTACTTCTTCTTTGCGCAACGCCGCACGGTCTCCCTCGGTCGGCACAGCGTTGTGGGCCGAGATGTGGGCGTTGCGTTCGGGATTGTCATGGTGGACGTTGGGATTGGAATGGAGAGCGTCCGAGTTGGTTCGTGCGTGCGAGGCGGTGGAGGGGAAAATAAGAGGGCAGGTGAAACGCGGCTGGTCTGGCCTTCCCGGACCGCTTCGCAGTACCAACACGTACACTCCGAGTAGGGCTGACCATTGGTCAACTTGGTATAGCGCTTCGACGTCACTCAAAACGCATCGCTCAACCGACCTGAGGATACCTTGTCGTCATGGTGATCATCCGCTGCATATGGTGCACCGTGTAACAATAGTACCGTGCTGGGGCGAGCTGATGCGTGTGCCAGGCCAAGTCGACGTCAAGCGTCGGCACCGCCATGTCACCAGGGTACTTCTTCATGATCAAGAGAAAGACTGAGTACTTGTCGATCAGACGCGTCATGGTTTGGTCCAATGCAGGCGAGTGCAACCAATCAATCTCGTCCATCTTGCGGACAAACGTTCCTTGGCGCAACACGGCCCCCACCAAGTCCAACCCAAACGGAGACGAATTTTCCCAGTACCGCGACATCATGGACCGAATGCTGACGCGCCGTGCAATGGCCACATCCCGCCGGACTGGTTGGGAGCCTCCTACCTTACGTAGCGTCGCACGAGAGGCGCACCCTTTCTCGAGCACATACCGCACGTCGTTGATGGTAAGGTGGGGGTAGGCATTGAAGTCGAGCTTTTCTCCCAACGTCATTGGGACCCCGTCCAACAAAAAGTGGCTCCCATACGACTGTCGCATCACCATCGACGGCTCGTGCGGCGGATGCCCATCAAACGGGAGAATGGTCCCAGGCATGGCAACCTTGGCCGTCGAAAGTTGACTGTAATCGGCACGGAACTTGGCCATCCGCAGATCATCGTGCGTGATGCGATAGCTGCATGACGCGCAGTTAACAAGAAAGTTCGTATCGGTAAACCCCTTGGTAGCATCGAACCACGGCTTTTCGAGTTTACCCAAGGGCCCCCGGTGGCCCAGGGGACTTCCTGCTGTTGTGTGCAGCGCGACACTGGATCTTCTTGCCTCTCTCATCTTGTTGGTTGCGCCAGAGACAGCCAGTAGCCTGTTCGAAAGCCTCAGCCGCCTCGGCGGGAGGGAGGTAATCGAGCGAATCGTTGATGCAGGCGTCAATCAAAGCCCAGGGGAACCCCACGTTCCATACCCGCATGTGGGCCGTACGGAGACAGTCTTCGAGATAGGTAATTGGATTGAGGCAGAACGCGTGCCAGACCATCAACACGTCGAGGGGCGGTAAGTTGTTCTTGGTCCACAGTGGCGGGTCGGATGATGTCCTGGTACTCTTCATGGCATCGGCCAAACCAGTGGGATGGTCGACAGTGTCCACTGTGATCACAGGCCCCGATGACGGCAAGCAGTACTCCAAAATCGCTCGAACCGATCGGCCGCTCGCGCCACATACACCGCCCACCGTTTCTCCGCATCAACGCGAGGCCTTTGTTGCGATCGTCCTCATTCTCAAACTTGGACAGCACATCCTCGTCCCGCAGCCCAAACAAGCCATCCACATGGGCAATCGAGTCGCGCAAGTCGGCAAAGACAGCGAGCAGACGCAAGTGAGCAACACATTCGTCAGGCGTGACGGTCTTGGAGGTGTCGCTGGCAGCGATGTGGGGGAAGGTGCGGCGGTGCGGGGCGTAGGCCGGAGGAGCTTCGCCTGGGCCAGAGGGCGGGGGAGGGGAAGAGGCGGTCTCGGAGGGCATGTTGCAGGGGTAATAGTGATGGGATAGAGGGGGGTTGGTGAGCAAGTGCAAGGCAAGTGCAGTTGGAGATGTAGAAAACGACCCGCCGGCCAGGAGTGGTGGTGGTACAAAGAAGAGGAGAGGCAGCGAGACGGCGGGAGAATATGTCGAGTGCGGGGTACTGTCTTCGGAGTTGGACGGCAGGTGCTCTGACATGGGAGGATGTGGGACGACATTCAATGTTGTGGCTATCTCGCAGTACAACAGTAAGTAGTAGGCAGGGGGGGTAGGGGGGGTTGGGATGGCGCAGACGAGCAGAAGGGTACGTTGATGGTAGGGCCTGAGATCGCAAAAGTGACGAAAGGGGCGACGAGCGCGACGAGCGCAACGTGCGCAACGAGCAACAGAAGAGGGCGCGAGACTGGGCGCGAGCGCGGCGCGCGGGGCGTGCTGGACGAAGCGATCCAGCAGCGATCAACTGTTCCTGTCAGGCGATTTGTGGCCCCACGCCGACGCAGGTACCTCGGCCTCACATGCATCACACCCGAGGCTGAGCTAAGCCTAAGGCCGAGCGCCGAGCCCCTAACCGGAAATCCGGTAACGCATAACGCATCACGCGTCATTAATCATTGCGCAACGATCATCGATCATCCAGTCCAACTCCGACCCCAACGACGCCGCATCACCGATCCATCCATCATCTTATCGTCTCGGGATGGGGAGCAAGTCGCAGCAACGCCGTCGCAGTGCTACTTAGTACTTACTCATCAGTACGATAGTACTGACATTCTCATCGTCGGCGCAGCGAGGTGCGCGCAAACGAGCCGAACGACTGTGTCGCCAAGCTCCGAATGGCCTTCTCGGCCTGCTCATCAACCCCTGGCAAACGAGCCACCAGGGGGCACTGGCACAGTTACCGGAGTTGCCCTAGTTACCACCAACCCCGACCGAAGGACGGCTCGATGGCAGGATGTGCATGTGGCGCTACGGAGGAGGACCGGGAAAGGACTAAACGTTGTAAACGGTTCCTCGTTAACGTTTGTTGACGTTTGACGTTTAACATTGGCTGTGGGAGCTTACCCCCCCCATCGTCTAGCTACTTGCCTACATGGCACCTATTACAAAAAGTCTTCATCAAATGATGGGTCGTACCTTTGGCAATAGGATTTTGTAGAGTGGAAAGCCATGCAACCTCTGGCCAGATCTGCTTTGGAGCAGCCCCAATGTCGATACGCACGCACGCCGACTGTACACATTCTCTCTCGATTGAGTTTTGCCAAAACAACCCTCAGTCTGAGTGGCGGATGCCGGCAACAGGGAGGTGGCTTCCTTTCTCCCATCAAGACAGCGTAACAGCGTTGGATGCATGGACTTCGACTCGTGGCACCTGGAGAGGGTGGTGAGATTATGGCTGGTCTGCTTTTCGGTCGCTTTGTCCCATTAGCCTGCGGCCATCCAAAGGATGGTACAGTAGTCGAGAGAAACATGCAGTGACAGAGGTGTGACCGATGCCGGTGAGGATGACGTCGATGCGCGATGATGCATGATGACGTGACGCGTGACACGTGACGTGTGACATGTGAGCGGGGACGGGGCGCTTGAAATTGCAAGCGCGGCCATGGCCTGCGAAGGCTGCTGCGCTGATAGGTAGATTCAGGGTTGCATATGGCCCAGTGGGTTTGCGTGGGCTGGGCGCACAGGGCCACTGTCTTATGTCATCCTTCTCCTGCGCCCGCGGGGCTGGCGAGCGGTGCTGCGTAGCACGCCGCAGGCAAGCAGCCAGGGCGGCGCTTGCGTTGCCGCTCGCCTTCTGGACCCGCATCCACCATCCATGCCCACCCTTACCACTGCCGAAAAGAACCGCGTCAAGGCGGCGGTGCCTTCAGACGGCGCCAAGATCGTGACTGCCACGGTAGCCCGTCTGTACGCTGCCCCGCCCCAGGTCTCTGCCGCCTGGAACTTCACTGGTTTGGAGGGCGTTGTTGCCTTTGTGCGTGACTATGACCGCTCCACCTTCTACCTCAAGCTCGTCGACTTGGGTTCCCGCGGCGTGGTGTGGGAACAGGAGATGTACGAGGGCTTTGTCTACAATGTGGACCGCACCTTTTTCCATACGTTCGAGGGCGACGAGTGTTTCGTCGGCCTTGCCTTTGCCGACGAAGCCGAAGCTGCAGTGTTGGCCAAAAAGATTGGCAACAAGCAAAAGTATGGTACGTTTTTTTCCCCTTCTCGCTTCACCATTCTCCTACTAACCCCCTTTCAGCTAAGCCCAAGGCGTCTGGTGGTAGTACGCTCAAGAAACTGTTCGGACGCGGCGCCTCTGCCCCCCACACCAATAGCACAGCGGGCCACCCTGAACATTTCCACGACATGCTCGAAGCACTCGTGATCAAGACTGGCGGCTCCTCGGGATCGGGTGAGAAGGGAGGGTCGGAACCATCGTTGCTTTCGAACCTACGGGGGGCCACAGCCGTACCAACTCAGCCAACCATACCCACGACAGGGGGGGGGCAGCTGGAGGGGCTCCTGGGCAACCCTTTGATGCCCCACACCAGTCGCACCCACCACTCGGACGACCACCATGCCTCTGCTTCAGTCCCAGCGGTGCAGTACCATACCCCGTCCCCTCCTCCTCCGCCGCCTGCGCCGGCGCCTGCGGCCCCACGTGCCCCGAGGACGATGCCCCCTCCCCCTCCCGCTGCTCCGGCTGCCCCGCCCCACCCCCGGCACCTGCTCAATCTGCGCCTCCGCCGCCACCAGCTCCACCTGCGCCTGCCCTCCCTCTGCCTCTCGCCGTCCCTCCACTGGGCGGAGGCAAGAAGGCCTCTCGAGGTGCCGCACCGCCCGCCACCGCCACCTCCACCCGGGTCCCGGGCCGGCGGAGCTTCGCGTCCTCCTGCTCCGCCTCGTCCGCCTCCAGCCCGACTGGGGGAGCGCCACCGCCTCCTCCGCCTCCTCCAATGGGGGGTGCACCGCCGCCCCCACCGCGCCGCCTCCAGCAGGTGGCGCGCCGCCTCCGCCTCCGCCTCCCCCGGCACCCGCGGCTGGTGGCGGCAACACACTAGCCAGCCTGCCGCCGCCGCAAGATGGGCGGAGCGCGTTATTGGCCAGTATTCAAGGCAAGTCCATTCGCGATTTGAAGAAGACACCCGGCCCGAATGCTGGTGGGGTAGCAGCGGGTGCTGCGGCGGGTGGGGCGGTTGGGGTGGCCGCTGGCGCAGCTGCCGGGGCGGAGATGAGTCCCCGGCCGCTTGGCAGACGCTTTGGCTCAGGCGTTGAACCAACGTAAAGGTCAAATGGGCGATTCGGACGATGAGGATTCTGAAGACGATTGGTAAGCCGTACCATCGCTAGGTAACTATCCAACTTTGGTAGGTCGAGGTACTGGTGCCCTGCCTGTGTTTTTTTTTTGCAAGGATTCAGGATTCCGTTCCCATTCCTCTCCTTTCCTTTGGTCTAGCTTGTCCCCCCCCCCTTTCCTCCTGTACCCACGCCCGTTTCAGGCCCTTTGCTCCCAAAACAACCGTTTTCCGTTTTCCGTTTTCCGCTTTCCGCTTTCCCTTTCCTTTCCTTTCGCCCCTGCTCCATTTCGCTGTAGATGCTCTCCCACACTACGAAAATCTGCTTGAGCCTATCTTTTGTACCTTCCACCCCCCCCCCCTCCTCCACCCTTGGCGACTGAATCCAGCGCCCAGTGCCCCGCACCTAACGTCCAAACTTACCTCGGAGAGCTACCAGGTCTTCGTCGGCCACACCTGTATGTGATTCTTCCGAATCTTGTCCTAGACTGCAGAGACATGGAGCAGTCTTACATCTTACACCTGAGGGCCTGATAGGCGCAGCGTTTGTTTGTGCAATGATCGATGATCGAAATGGGCATTCCTACCTTCAGCTCTACCGATGAGACGAATGTAGTGTTCTTAGTCGGAGCCAGAAGGTTCAAGCTTCAACGTTCAACGTTGAAGTTCAACCTTCAACTGTTAGTACAAGTGAGCGTGGTCTGAGGGCGCCTCTGAGGTGACCAAGGGACTAGTCCCGGTGACTTGCACGGGAACCTGTGGGTCTCGGGGGTCTTCAAAACGGTTAAGTGTATAGTTTTCTTCCCCCCAGCCGGCTTGAAATCGGGCACTCAGTGGCCACCAACAAGAAGCAGCATTAGATCAAGAGGAAGTGGTGCATCGGCGCCACAAGGTCCGTAAGGCCTAAGGCCTAAGGCACTGACATGAAACTTTCATATGTGAAATATGACGCAATTTGCGTCATGGCCCCGTTTGCGCTTCCCCAGCTCTCGCTCCCAGGTTCACCGCCCGCTCGCCCACCCCCGCTCGGCTTCAGCCCATCCTGTGTGGCAGGGCAAGGACATCATGCATCAGACGCCTCCCCCGGTTCTAGCACCGGCGTCGCTCGCGTCGCTGATCGCATGGCTGACTGATGTGCTGATGTGCTGATAGTTACCCCATGCACCCATGAGGCCGAGGGGGCGGCAGCTACAAGACCTATCAGACCTGCCGCTGGCTGTGGCTGGCCCGTCTGCATACTGCCCCCGTCCTGCGCTCCCGACGCGAGCGAGCACCCAGAGCGGCCCATCTGTGGCTCCTCGGGCGAACGTTACGCGTTACGAACAAGAAACCGCCCTGGGGCCTGCTAGGGTTGAGCTTCGCTCTTATAATTCCCCCTCTTTCCACTCGCTCTGCGTTGCCGTCTCCTCTTCCCTTCTCACCTCCACCTTTTCATCTCCCTTACACTCAGTACCTCTCCCTCCCCTACCCCGTTGTACTCCCAACACTACAATGCGTCTCTCTATCCTCGCCTTCCTCGCCCTTGGCGCGTCGGCCGGTACGTTGCAACTCTCTCTGACCTCTCTTTCCTTTCTTTTTCCTGCTTGGCGCTCGCGCTTCTCTGGTGACGGATGAATCTAACCTACCGGCACGGTTGAATGCCGTATTAGCGTACGCTGCGCCGGCTCAGGCGACCGCCGCTGGCCAAGAGCGCGGAATCGGTGACTTTTCAAGTCGATCGGATCGGACGTTAAGGGTGACGTGTCCAAGGCTTCCTCCGTCTTCCACAAGCGTGCTCCGGCGGCTGCGACAGGGGCTGTGGCCGAGCGGGATGTTGGGAAGTGGTTCCATTCTGTCGAGGGCGATGTGCGGTCAGTGTTTGAGCCGAGCAAAGTTTGCTTTGCTTCCAACGTGGTAGGTGTTTCCAGCTTCACTGGACTGGCCCTACCCATTTCTTACTTCAAGACATGCAAGCCCACCTCGAGATGCAGTTCCGTATCTCCCTGGTTGTGATCCGTACGGCTGCTGCTACGCTGGGTGTGCGCCGGAGGAGGGGCGGGGCATGGATATGTTGTGCAGCTAGGATGTTGATTTGTGACTTGTCTGTCTTTTTCTTTTCCCCCCTCCCCCGGGACTTCCCTGGGTCGTTTTGGTTGGTAATGGTGGGAAGTGCCCTCAGAGACGCGTATATATGGTGTTCTGTGTTGGCTGGCCATACCACCCTGCCGACGTCCTAATATCATTCGCACGGACATTTTTGCTTCTGCTCTCTGGACCTGGCATGCCTAACACATAATAGGGTAGGCTCTAGGTTGGGACGATAACGTGCAGGTCGATGCTTGGGGGGCAGAAAGCAGGCAGGGAGGCTCGGAGCGGGTCAGCCATCTCGGATGTGGGGTGGGGGCGGACTGGAGCGCCGTCTCCCTGTAGACAAGACAAGAGGCCAGTGGATGCGCGATCTGCGAGGGGGTGAAATGCGCAATTTGAAATGCGCAACTTGACAGAGGGAAGATGAAAGATGGAAGGTCTAAGCGGAAGGTGACCGGTGACCGGTGAAAGCTAAAAGCAAATTTGAAACGAGCAAGGAAAAGCAGAGGCAGGCGAGAGGCTCCCAGAGGCGAATGCTCGCGTGCAGAGGCACAGGGCCGGTGCGCTAACCAAAAGGCACACTGGAATGGCGCCTGCTCCACGCGGTGTGGGATGCGGATGGCCGGTGAGTATTTTCTCAGTCGGTGACGCGCGGATGATGCAGACGCACAATGCGTGATAGGCGCCGTGGCTGGCCGACGGGCTGCGGCGCCCCCTGCTGCTCCCCGTGGCTGCCTCGACAGAGCAAACACCACCTCTGGAACGCAACGCAGCGTGCAGCTACTCCTCGGCCACGCCCTCCCCGCCCATGTCGTCCGCCGACGCTCCTCCCTTCCCCACCCCCGACGCAGACAGCAGCGACAGCCCCGACGAGCTGCGTCACGTCATTGCTGCGCTGCGTGTCCATGCCGCCTGGCAGGCCCGCACCCTCAGTGCCACTACCCTCGCCCATGACCGCCTCGCCAGCCGCGCCGCCCAAGATGCCGATGATACTGCGCTCGCAGCCGCTGCCCAGCACGACGGCCAGGAGCAGGACCAAGTGCTCGCCCTGCTGCGTGCGCAGCTGGATCGTGTATGTGAGGAGCGGGATGCGGCGGTGCGGCGGGCCGAGACCGAGGCTGATACCGTGCGGGACTTACGTCTGCGGCTGGCCGACTCGCGCCGCGCATTCATGCAACTTCAGCAGGAAGGGGAGAGCATGCGCAAGGCCATTGCTGAACGTCGCCGCTCGCAGCAAGTTCTCACGTCTGCTGGCGCCCTCTCTGCAGCCTCTTTGGTTGATGATCCCGACGCAGCGGCTGCCGAGGCCAAAGAGGCCCGGGCAAAGCGCGCCTCCAAGCGCGCATCGCTTGCATTTGGCCCCAATGGCACCATCTCCATGGCTGCCGCTCGCAACTTCGGCCGCACTGGCCACGCGCGCACGCCTTCTTCTGTCACGTCCTCCGGCTACGTCCCTACTCCCCCCACCGCTGCATCCTCCCAGACCGACCGCAAGCTGCGGCATCTGTCGTTGCTGGGTGGGACCCACCGCCCCGACCGCTGGCAGTGGCAGTCCTGTTTCCGGATCTACTACCCCTACTATCAGTGGCACTTCGCCCGTCACCACCCCTGCTACGCGTGCATCTCCTCCTCTCTCACTTCGGGTGAAGCTTCCCCTCCTGTCGGTCTTGGCATTACCTCCGCCAAAGCGCACCGCCGAACCTCAAGCAGCGTGAGCGGATTCAGTGCTTTGCTCCCTCTGTTCGTCCCCGTTCTCCGACCCTCAGCACCACCTCCTCCCATCACACAGTCCACGCCCGGGAAGCGCTGTCCTCTCATCCAGTGCTGCTGCCGATGTAGAGGAGGCGGCAGATGTGGCTCGACGTCGATCCCGTATGCTCGGTACAGGCGTGACAGGCGGGCTTGGTGGAGATGGACTACCGTCCGGCCTATCCACTCTGACAACCGAGCGTCTTCAAGCCCAACTTACCGCTCGGGGCGCTGAGTTGGAACGGCTTCGGATCGAATTGGGCAACACGCGAGACGAATTGGATCAGGTCAAGGAAGCCCGTTGGGCATCTGATGTTTGTCTCAAAGCTCTCAAGGAGTACATTGCTCTTTTGCCCCCGAACAGGCCCCGTCCGACCCTGCCCTGCCCACGCCTTCGTCCGATCGGAACGGGCAGAAAGACGGGACGCGCTTGCACCTGCCCCCCTTGCCTGTGGATGCTACTGCCTCCCTCGAACCGGGAGATGAAGCTCCAACGTTGCACCCGTCAAATGGCAGGCCAACCCACCAACCTACTGAATCCTGGTCTTCAAAACTCGGCTCCATGTGGCGAAGAGCTACAACGGCTGTCCCGTCCGAAGAGCTTGGCGATACCAAATCCCCGTCGACGCATGTCCCCCACGCCTTCCTCTCGACATGGAGGCGCGCCGCCGCCGCCAACCCCCGTGCGTACCAGGGCAGGCAGCACCGCACGCTCTTGGAGTCAACTTTAGTTCGTTGGGCTTGATGGGTGCCGCAGGAAGAGGCAAACCTCCCCCGCCACTGTGCCTGAGGAGGATGAAAAGGCCGGGACGCCCATCACACCCGCTTTCCCTCCTCTCCAGCGGTTGCTACTCCGCCCACTTTACCCCGTACTCCTGCTCGTCCTCGGGACCAGTCCAGTTCGGAAGAACATGAGCAAGCCGACACAACAATTTCCGTACCTGTTGCTCCAACTGAGGAGAAGACGGGGTCTGCTTCTGCTTCTGCTTCAACCCTGAACCTGATGGCTCTGCTTCCCCAGCAGCAGACGAGGTTAACAGTCGAGGCTGACTTCACTGTGATGCCGCTGAATGCCCAGCAAGAAGAAAAGACTCAGTCCTAACAATTGTTCTTGACCCAGCCTTTTTGTCGTTCTTCTTGCCCTGGTGCTTGCCTCTAATTCCCCAATGACCTACCCGTGTTTGATGGTCCTTGCCTCACCCGCGCGGTCGTCCTTTGTTGATTCTCGCTTTTCCTCCTCCCCTTGGACATGGCTCGCTGGACACCCTTCCTGCTTTGGGTGTTTTGTCAGAATCCGCACATGGCGACCTGTGCACCCTTTGTTTATCTCCCCTCCCCAGCTGGCCAAGAGACCAACTCCATACCCCGCCCGCTGAGCGGGTACGCTCGTTATCCTCCTAACGTTGGAAAATACGATGAACCTCCGTTTTCTGTGGCTATCGAAGAGGGTAGATATGGTAGAGGTGTATATTAAAGTACAGCATGATAGTTGAATGGGGCCGAGGCAGCCGAACACAGCTGTGCCTCAGACACCGTATTTTCTGCAAACCGTTCGCGCAGCGCGCCATAATCGGCCGCCTGAGGCCCACGAAAGCCCGACGCAACGATAAACTGTTCTCGCGATACGGGCCGCGACGCTTCAGGCTTAGCAATCACCAGCCGGTCAAAGAAGGGTCGCAACACTTGTTGGATGTAGTGTTCGGACAACTTGCTTTGATACACCTTGGCCACAAAGTACGTCGTCCTAGGTATGCGGGGCATGGATTTGGTCTCTCGGCTGCCCTTGCCTTCGTCGCTAGCCTCGTTTGCTTCCTTGGCCGTGTGCCCGGTGGAGAGTGTGGGATCGGATTCCTCCTCGATATCCTCTTCCCAATGGCCTCGAGTAGGCGGAGGCTCGAACCGTTCCTCCTCTTCTTCTTCCCACGGTCGCGGCTTGGAACTGAGCGGAGCGTCGTGCGGCAAGGGTGGTGGCCACCGCAATGTCCTCCTTGCAAATCGGAACGCTGCATCCACCAACTCAATCGAAATCGTCTCGTCGCGTGAATCGACCCCTGAGATGTTGCCCAGCATGTCCGACAAGCACACATCCACCAAGCCCCCTGACAACACTTCGCCCGTCTTGGCGTCTTTCAACACCGACGTACTGGGTGTCAACGCAGCGGCACGGAAAGCGGCGGGGGAACTCCCTCAGCACATGGGTCAGGGGCAGGAAGGGCGGACAAGATCTTATTACGCAACTGCTTGCGCGTGTCTTGCGCCAAAAAGTCTCCCTTGAGAAACGCTGCGCCAGGCAAATCCGACACGGGCAACAAGTCAATCCCGAATACCTGCCAGCCCAACTTGACGTTTCGTGCGCGTGTGCTTTCCCACCATGCCAACGCCCTCGCACACACTTGACTCCATCCTCCCGGGGCAGCCCCGAGATCGACCAGGATCCAAGGCACCACCCGTCTCCCCGCGTCCGCCGCAGGGCGCGCCCCGGGCCAATGCACCGCCTCCACCCGCACCTCCCGCTCATCTTTGATAGCTCGGTCAATCGCCGCGCCCACCCTGCGCCACCTCCCACATTCAGCGGCGGGGCCAGCATCCGCGTGCCTTGTTGCAGCTCCATCAACTTGAATGCCGATCGGGCCCGCCAGGACGTCACGTCGTCCATGGCGAGGCGGGCGAGATGGAGAGGGGGATTAAAGGGACGGGACGAAGGAGAGGAAGGAGAGGAAGGACCTTGTTCCGTTTGGTTCGCGTCGTGTGGGCTGCGCTGGGCAGGCGGAGCGAGCGGGGTGTTGGACGGCTTTGGATTGGATTTGGATTTGTTCTTGGTTCGCGCGTCGGGGGGCCCAAACGGGCAGCTTGGTCCGGCCGGGCTGCATCCCGTCTCGCGCGCACGCACGAAGGGGTCGGATCGCAGACGCTCAATGAAGCGCGGGACGCCCTTGCGCACCTTGAACACCGCTTGGCTTGCCCGCAGCATGGCTCCCACCGGCACTGCGTGACGGGCGGAAGGCAGCGAAGAAAAAAGACGCGGCGGGTAAGCGGGTCAACGTCAACCCTCGGCTGCGTCATCGGTGAGATCAGCGCTCGGGCTGAAGAAGAAGAGCAGGCTGAAATGTTCAGGGTTAGGTAAGCAGGGTCGCGTGTGGAGGGAGGGTGTTGGCGGTGTTGGCGGGTGTTGCTGTGGTTGGCGTGGTTTGGTTGAGGGGTGGAGAACACAGCCACCCTGTGTTCAGCCGGCGTCAAGCTTCAAGCACTCCCAGCCCTGGTCTCCTCTCCGCACATCTACCCCTCCCCCCCCGCCCACCCGCCCCCGCCCCCGCCTGCCCCCCATGAACTTCATCTTCCGCTCCCGCCAGCGCACCCCCGCCGACATCGTCCGCCACCTCCACGACACACTCGCCAAGCTCGATGCCGCCGCCCCCGCCCCCCGGTGGCGCCCCCGGCACGACCGCCGTCGTCTCCTCCAACCCGGCCGCCAACAGCGCCCCCCCGCGCCCCTCCCCACTGTTCCCTCCCGCCAGAAAGCCCTCGAAGAGGACGTCTCCCGCACCCTGATTCACATCAAGGCCTTGCTCCAGGGCGACGAGATCCCGGCCGGCATGGCAGGGGCAGCAGCGAGGGCGGTGATCCCCAGCCCGAAATGGTGGCCCAACTGGCCCAGGAGATGTACACCCACGATACACTCAGTGTCCTCATCACCATTCTTGGCGTCTCGAGTTTGAGGCTCGCAAGGATGTGGTCCAGATTTTCTCGGCGTTGCTGCGCCGCCAGATCGGTTCTCGCCTTCCCACTGTCGAGTACATTACCCAAAAGCCCAACATCATCTTCCTCGCACTTCGTGGCTACTCCCACCCCGACACTGCTCTCAATACAGGCATGATCCTCAGGGAGATGATCCGGCACGAGTCGATCGCCAAGATCCTCCTTTACTCGGAAAAGTACGTTGCCTCCCCTAAGTGCCGAGACTGTTGCAAAGACAAGCTGACCTTGCTTGCCCCTTCCTCCTTCCCCCCACCCTCCAGTTTCTACACATTCCCCGATTACATTGAAAAAACCTCGTTTGGCGTATCGTGCGATGCGTTTAGTGCTTTCAAGGACCTGCTCACCAGGCACAAGCCCATGGTGGCCGCCTTTCTCGAAGGGGATTACGATCGCTTTATCGCCATGTACACTGGCTTGCTCAACAGCAGCAACTATGTGACGAAGCGACAGTCGCTCAAGCTCCTCGGCGAGATCCTTTGGACAAGACCAACTTCTCGGTCATGACGCGGTACATTGGCAATGAGCAGAATCTGAAGCTGATGATGAACCTGCTCAAGGACCGGTCGAAGAACATTCAGTTCGAGGCGTTTCATGTGTTCAAAGTCTTTGTCGCCAACCCGCGCAAGCCTCCGGCCGTGGAACACATCTTGCGCCGCAACCGCGATCGACTAGTGACGTTCCTCTCTGATTTCCACAACGAGCGTGACGATGAGCAGTTTGCCGACGAGAAACAGTACGTCATCCAGATCATTCAGCAGACCGGCCACACTGCCAGCCCTCACACCTCCGACCCTGGTGCCCATGCCCATGCTCACGCCCACGCCCACGCGCGGGCAGGGTAGCTGCCATCTCTCTGGACCTCTGCCTTGATCAACGCTAGCTCACCTCCCGACCCATCACCATCCACCTTCACCTCGACCGCTCTCTCCACACCGATCGATCGGGCTTCTCATTTGCCCGTGTTGGTCTTCTCGGCAGATGCTCTGGTCCAAGATTGCCTCTCACTCTCTCAGGACTCTCAGATCTCACCCTTCCCCATTTCGTTTCCTCATGACCCCCCTCCGGCTCTCGGTCACTACCCCTTCCATTTTCCCTGTTCTCTTCCCACTGTATCCGGGCAATCCCGTCTTTTCGTTCGCAGCGGGCCAGTCGGCTTGCTCCGCAGCCCGTCCTTGGCGTGACGCGTGCACCTTGCACCTACCCAGACCGGATTCTCCCCTCCCTGGGCCAAGTGGCTACGTCTTCCTGCCCCCTTACCATCCTCGAACGACGAGCCTCGGACGACTTGCCTGGGCTTTTCTCGTCGTGTGCCCAGAGTCGGGGGGGGGGCAGCGGCACGCGCGAACCAACCGATGTGCTCCCACCCCCACCCCCCGCCTCGGCGCGTTCTTCTCTGTACTACCATCCCCTGATTTTGTTCATTCTTCTCAGGCTTCGCTTTCCGCTTACCCACGCCCCCTCTCCTCCTTCGGCCTCACCGTTCATGTTCCCATCCACAAAAATGGAACACTGCTCGAGCTGGGTGATCAACTGATCCGACAGCTTGCCCGGGAGGCCAAACCTTCACGTAGCCCAGCTAGACCGGCGACAACTCCATTCACTTGCATTGCATCACAAAGGCGCAGCTGGGCGTAGCGTGGAAAATCTAAGAACCCTGTTTATTAGTGCTTGGGTTGAGTCAGTACGTACGTAGTAGAGTTAGCTACACAAGGTTAACAGAGTAGGTACCCCATGGGATAGGCTTAGTAATTGCGCTCCGTAATGCGTAACGCGTCACTTGTGTGTACTAGTAAACGTCGCCAGCACAGGATGCCTCCGTGTCGGCTGCGGAGACAGTGGGGGGCGGTGGCAATGGGCGTGAGCGTGTGCGATGTCACTTCATCAGCTGCCCCAGCGCTTCCCAGTTACGACATTTGAACATCGGTACTTTATCTGCCGGTGGTAGACCCGATGTGGATACGGCTAGCAGCCACAGCACCACACTCCTATGCTCGGCTGCGGAAAATGTGGGCGTGTCAAAGTGAGATTGTGGAGATCTGAGATGCGATGCAGAGGACCAGTGTGCCTGCCAAGCAGGGGCACTGGGCCTGTATCCTTTTCCCGTGCCGATGGCATCCAGGTGGCTTTCCTCCGCAACTGCGGATGCACTGAGTACCGCGATGCAAGAACCTCCGGCCAAACCATCGGCCACTCCTATCAATCTCTCAGCAGTGACCTCACTCTTTGTTGGGGCATACCTGAGGTCTCTCTTGCTCACCTCTCTTTACCTTGCCATCAACCATTGTCCCCTCTCTCTTGACTTGGGACTCAGTTACTCATCTCCCGTCGACTGAGCCCTCTCCCCCCCTCCTTTCAACCCCTTCGACCGCACTCCCGCCTAGCACTTGCCCCATCGCACTAACGCCGAGTAGCCTCACCGCTCTTATGACTGCCACCTCCTCCAAAACCGAGAAGGGGCCCCCGCCCTCGCCCCAGTTCCCGACGACCCTCCGCCGCCCTACAGCTTACCATTACCTCTCCGCACGTTCCCCCGCATCGCCCCCAACGACACCACACAGACCATCACAGCAGACGAATGCGTTGCCCATTTACGCCTGCTCGCTGTCTTTGCCGATCTGCGAGACTCGATTGCCCATGTGGATGGTCTGTTTGGGCTGCGCGATGAGGACGTGCTATTTCAGTTTAGGAGTCAGGACGATCGAAACAGAGGCTTGGCGTTGATGCGAGAAAAGCGCTGGGCGGTGTACGTGGCGCGAGCGGCAGATCGGTTTGAGCGGTTTTGGAATGCTTGCTTACCCTCCTCATGCACGGTCCTCACGGTGGAGATGGTGGAGTCGGCCACTGACATGGAAAAGGCCATGAATACCACCCCCTCGCCGTCGGCCTCGCCGCTGTGGAACACCCAGAATCTCCCTCCACTCGATGTACTAATGGTCTGGCATGCGTTTTGCCTTAATCCCGTCATCTATCTTGAAGATTGCCTTCGTACGGGGCACATGCAGGTGTGGAAAGCAGGCTTCCCTTGGGCACTGATTGATGCCTGCATCAACGATTCGCTTGATTATCTCCCTCCTGCCGAGGCGGCCGAAGCATTTGAACGGGCCACAGGATGTACCTGGCGCAACCAGGAAGACAAGGCCGGTAAGAAAATCAAGTGTCCACGCTGCAAGAATGAGCAAGAGGTACCGTGGGCGACCGGGGGCGACTGGGCGACTTGGACAAACCTTGGTTCCACGCCACTCGCGGCTTTACCGATTACAACATGGTAACCCACTGCACTTCCTGTGGCTCTTGTATCACCCACGATGACCTGCGTGTGGAAAAGTTTCGCGCCGACTTTGCGAGCTCAAGTCGTGGGACGAGGCGATGCCGGGAACCATCTTTGCGTTGATGGCCGTATTCCAGGCACCGGCCGAAGAATCATGCTCCAGTCCTATGGGAGCAACTTTTTGAAGTACGGGGTCAGAGCCCCGCTCACTCAGAAGCTCGATCTCAGCATTTATCCACACATTACCATGGCCATCGTGCGTGATGTGATCCAGGCGGGCTGCTCGGACCGAGCGGTTCTACGAGCTGTAGGACAATGTCAACCCGTCACCCGGGCTACTGCCAAAGTACGACGCGTCAGTATTCGATCAATGATGTCGCGCTATTGGGAAAACTCGTCGCCGTTTGGTCTGGACTTGGTCGGGGCTGTGCTACGACAAGGTACATTTGTCCGGAAGATGGACGAGATTGATTGGCTGCACTCATTTGCACTGGATCAAACGATTGCCCGATTGATCAACAAGTACACCACTTTCTTAATATTATCAAACAGTATCCGGGGGATCTTGCGGTGCCTACGCTCGACGTTGACTTGGCCTGGCACACCCACCAACTCTCGCCGGAACGGTACTACTGCTACACGAAGCACCATATGAAGCGAATGATCAACCATGACGACAAGGTCGCCTCGGGTAGGTTGAGCGATGGATTTGAGCTCACCGCCAAGCGATACACCAAGTTGACCAATGGTCAGCCGTACTCAGAGTGTACCTGTTGGTACTGCGAAGCTGTACGGGAAGGCCAGACCAACCGCATCTCTCCAGCCCTCTTGTTTTCGTCCTCGACAGCCTCTCACACAAAGCAACTCAGATGCGCTCCATGCCCACCTCGCCACCCACCCCAGCCGGCCCAAACACTTTCCCCACATTTCGGCCCACAATGCCATCCCGACCGAGGGGAATGAAGCGATTGTACAACAACAAGAAACCGTAAGGCGCCTCCGTCTCCTCTCCCAGGCTGAGGCAACAAAACGGCGCCGGCACAACGAGGCTTGCTTTTTCGTCCCGGCATCGGATGAGAAACGGGAACATATGGGGGGCGAAACGGAGACCAGCTCGTTGGCCTGGGGTATCTATCCTGCGTACGTACCGTATGCTGCTCCCTACCGCCCCGACCCGTGGATCACGGCCGGATCAGCTTCGGGCATGTATGCAGGCAACCCTGCGTGCGCAGCCGTGGACAGCGATGTCCTGGAGGGTGCGTAGCTGGGACCTGTGGTGGTGTGGTGGGTGGGTGCAGGCTCATGTGGTTCAGGTGGCTGTGCCTCCATAGGCGGATTCGCGTCGTGTGCGGGCCGTGGACAGTGTGGGAGCGTAGGAGCTGGAGGATGCGGAAGCTCCGCGCCTAGTGAAAGGGCATGTGGAGGCGGAGGATGAGGAGGATAAGGATGAGACCATGAGGCCTGAGGCGTGGGTTGAGGGTTGAGGGGCACAGAAAGGTATGGATACACGCGATCGAGAGGATCACCATGGCTTCGGTCCGATCTGAGCTCCGAGTCCCGTATACATGGAGCTGTGGTTTATTGCGCCGAAGAAGGTCGTCCTAACAGTGTCCTGACCTGCTGGCGATTTCTCTGGTTTCCTAAACGGGGGCTTGGCGTCAACAAGCGGCACACGCCAGCCCGTCGATCTAGCTCGACGAGCCCGATGATCGATGAGCCACGTTTTACTCATCAACAAGATGGCTGCCGCCTCGACTGCAATCTGGCTGGGGGGGGTGGTCATGATTTGTAGAGGATGATCTCGATGATCCCAGGGTGGCCGACATGGCGTTTTGAGCGCGGCTCAGCGCTTCTATACTCAGCGCTGAGCAGGCTAGGTTATAACTCAGCGTTTGTTTACCGCAGCCTTACTACGGTAAACTCCGCGCCAATGTTAATGAACAGTCGCTGTACATTACATGTATCACATGTCCCGGGGCTTTGCGCTTCGCCCTAACTTGAGTCTCATAGAGACCCCACGGACTAATACTAGTCTCTATTATTGGCTCAGACATCTCGCAGCCAGTCTCTGGGGTGCCACACTGGTGTAGTGGCGCCGGTGGCCCAAATGGGGGGTCCTTGTGGCGCATTCTTCTTCCCAGATTTCACGCTGGAGCCGGTAGGAATATCTCTTCCTAAGTCGCACTCTCTAGCAGTCTGATCCTCGAGTTATCACAAAATCTTGGGACAGCAGCACTGAGTGCCATGGTGATTCAAATGCAGCTTGATACGGACAGTGGTATGCCCAGTGGACTACTATAAGCCTGACCAGGTAGAGGAAAGAAGGAGAGGAGGGAATCATAGGACCACCAGTCAGGCGCCTGACCAAGCAGGTGCCGGATCGATCATGTAACGTGTAACATGTAATGCAAGTAACCGTGTAACCAAGGGTCCAGCATCTATTAACGTCCATCAGGAGGAGCTCAAGAGCAGAGCAAATGGAGATGGTGGTCCATGGACATCCGAAGGCGGTGGCGAATCCAGAAGTTATCATGGAGTCGAAAACGCCACACGTCGAAAAAAAAGTGTGATTCACACACGAGGTCACTTCCACCTCGGTCAGCAGTGATGCATGACCATCATATAGGTCAACGTGTAAGGTCACAGAATCTCCGCGGCCATCGAGTCATCCCAGTCATTTCTGGAAAGAGGACCAAGTCCTTAAGAGGCAATTGCTTGATCTCGATCATTATACATCTTCCACCGTTCCACCATAGTCCTGCACACCACATAATGTGCGCAGTCACTAGTCATGTCATTTCCAGGGTTTAACGTTTACGCATTAAGAAACGGGGTTATTAAACGGCCAAAACCGACCGGCTCATCCGCGGAGTACTGCGGTGTCAAAACCGTTTAAGAAGTCAGCGGATCCGCCAGTAGGTCAGGACCCTCCGACGCCGCTACTCTCTTCCAAACCGGAGGTAGCGCGTGGGTACGAATGAGCCCTTCTCCATAACACTGAACGCCCACAGTAGTGTTGCATGCCATTGCAGTTCTGGTTTGTTGTGTGCTTGACAAAACTCAGCTTGATCGATGATCTCGGGTGACCGGTGTGGCTGCGACAATCATTAATTACGCCTCAGGTGACCGGTGCCGGTGATCCTTCGAGTTTCAGGCCTCTTCAAGCTTCAAGCTTCACATGTGCATGCCACACCCGCAGGAGAGGAACGGAGGGCCCTGGTGGACCACAGGTCGAAGGGCTCAAGGAGTTCGGGGACAAGGAAGGCCATATATGCGTCCCCGAAAGTGTGGTACACGATGAGACATATCCCACCAGGGAAGGAAAGCTGCATGTGGGCTGCTCAAGCGCTCACGCTTCAAGTATGGATATGCATTTTGTCGTGAGAAAAATGTGAAATAGTTTATCAGGCCTTTCTCAGAAGAGGCGCTCTGCGCTCAACGAGCGCTCAACTTACGTGCCCCCCCCCCCTTTTGGTGCCGCTATGTGTGAAGCATGGCGTGTGGAGACGGGAAGGCACTGTACGACCAAAATTTAACGCCCACATGATCATGTTACAACCATCGAGAAGTCGAATAAGTGCACGCTTCTTGGATGCATCACCGCGGCGCTCACCCGCACTCATGTATCCACCACGTCCACCCGTGTACTCGCCCACACAAGATCCGATTTGGGGGGGAAATGGTGGAGCCAAAAAAGGGCCCTGATCTGCTGCTGTCGCCACCATCATGGCCTCTCTCTGTTGTGGTAGTTGTCACTATGTAACAGGTCCCAGTTGCGTATATCACAAGTGGCCACGCGCTGTCAGTGAAGGCTCAGTAACTCCGTACTGAGACTCCAGTACACTCAGTAGCGGATCGAAACCCACACTCTGGGTGCACTCAGCTGGAGTACTCAGCCTCACAGGCTGAGCGCGCTGGACGTCGAAGGCGCCTTCTGAGATCTGACGCGTGACGTGTTATCGATTATCGCTTGTCGAATTTCATTAATCATTCATCGGCAGGAGACGGTAGGGGCGCCTCACCGTCACATGTCATGGTCACAGCATGTTTTCGTTTTCCCATGGTGGATGGGTGGAATGTCTTGACAATGCTATCATCGACAGCGCCTCTCCTGTGAAAAGTTTTGCAAGCGGGGCCAGAGGCCCCAGCTTCGCCTGCAACGCCTGCTAAACACCGAGGGGGAGCGGTTGTAACAGTCCGCAATCGCCGTGTTCCAGGAGCCGGGATTGAGCCTGACTAAGCCCTGGGGGGGGGCACCCGTGCAGCGTACGGCGGCATCCGGAGAACCAATGCATCTAAGACATGGCAGAAACCGCCGAGGTAACGCGTCAGGCGGTTCGAGGTCCGCGTCCTTTCAGGCCGAGGCCGAGTGCTAGCCGATGCCGGCGGGAGAAGATTGCCTGTTACATGTCAGTGCAACGCCCAATGTTTGACGGGTTTCACGTGTAACATATTAAAAAACGTCAATGATCGATAGGTGCACATGTGCATGATCGAGAATCGATGATCATTGATGGCAAGGCGAAGCGCTGAAGGACAAGAGTAGTGGCGACGTAATATTTCCATTGCATCACACCTGGACTCAGCCTGAACGCCCAGGCTGAACCCTTCTTCATACTAACGCCTGCACATCCCGGGCGGGTCGAACGGTCGACCGGCGCGATCGGCGATAACTCCTTGCCTACACCCGCTATATCCAGACTTGTGGCCCACTGAGTGTGCGATTTCTTTTCGCGCAGGATCAAGGCCAATTGAGGCGAGGTATATAAGTATCGGTCCGATGCTGAAGAATACCGTCCAGGAAAAGCCCTCTCGCTTATCGCTGCCTTAAACCACCAGGCTGAGCGCCTTCAGCCAAGCCCAAGCTTTCATCCTAAATTGCGGTTCCTACGGAGTTCCACATCTATTGAGCACGCACAATGGGTGAAAAGGCGCTTGAGCGTACTGTAAGTGCCGTCGACGGCACATGGGGCGAAGCCGCTGCTCACGCAGTGGATATTCCTCAGGCACGCCTTCATCTTGAGCAAGTGGAGGCCGAGCAGGAGGCACGCAGCCTTGCTCAAACTCTCTCCCATGCAGGCTCAAACCCTGACGCTGTTGAATTGGGAGACGAGAACGACAATGAGGACGGCTTCAACCTTCGCAAATTTCTGTTGGCCAAGAGCCATCAGTCCCCCACCGACACCAAGCCTTTGGGCGTGGCGTGGACCAACCTGAGCGTATCGCCCCCGCTAAGGCTGTTGCTGGGGGTGTGTTAGTCAAGACGACGCCCATCGCGATCGGGAACACGGTCTGGCGTGATCCTTGGAACATTCTATCGACCCTCATACCTCCCCTCCGCAAGTTCACACCTGGCGGGAAGGACCTAGTTCACATCATCCACCCCACCACTGGCCTGCTCCGTGCGGGACAGATGCTTCTCGTGCTCGGCAGCCCTGGATCCGGATGTACTACTTTCCTCAAAGCCATCACTTCTTCGCTTGATCCTTCGGTCACTCCGGGTGGCGATATCACTTACGGTGGCCTCTCCTCCGAGGAGATTCAGACCAAATTCCGTGGCGAGGTACGTCGGCCTCCTATCTTTTCTCTTTTGGCTTCGCGAGGGGTTGTTGTGACAGTGTACTGACAGCCATTCTGGTAACATAGGTCGTTTTTCTGGGTGAAGAGGATGATCACTTTGCTAAACTTTCCGTAGCCGAGACGCTTCGGTTCGCTCTGCGGTCCAAGGTGCCCCGGTCTACCACCCGTGGGGGCCAGACGCGGGAAGAGTTTATCGAACAACTGGTCAACGTCTACCTGGATATGTTCGGTATGCCCCACGTTCGAGACACCATCGTTGGGAATGAGACGGTGCGTGGTGTTTCTGGGGGTGAACGGAAGCGAGTGACCATCGCCGAGTCGATGGCCACCCGTGCTGCGGTTCAAGCCAACGACAACACCACCCGTGGCCTGGATGCCTCCACGGCGCTAGACTATGCCCGTTCGCTTCGCTTGATTGCAGATGTATCGCAGCGTACTCTCCTTGTCACCTTGTATCAGGTTAGTGAAAGTATCCTTGTCCAGTTTGACATGGTTGCTGTCATGGACCAAGGACGCGTTATTTACTACGGCCCCCGCGACCAAGTGCGCCAATACTTTGTTGACTTGGGCTACTACGCCGGTCCACGCCAAACTACGTGCGACTTTGTCACTGCCGTCACGGATCCGCAGCAGATGGTAGTGCGGGAAGGGTTTGAAGGACGCGCGCCGCAGGATTCAGCATCGCGTGAGGCTGCTTGGATTGCTAGCCCACTCTATGCCCAGCTCCAAGCTCAGCATGCGGACTACCTCGGTGCGATTACAGCAGGACAAATGCAAGAAGCGGATGGACTCAAGAAACATGTGCGTAGCGAGAAGAACAACGGGGTGCGCAAGGCCAGCAACTTTACTGTGCCTTTTTGGAAGCAAGTTGACGCGGTCATGCGCCGTGAGTTGCTGCTGAAGTGGGCCAACCGGTGGGATGTCATCCAGCTTATCACCGCTACGATCGTGCCGCTTTATATTGGATCACTCTTTTGGAATGCCAAAAACGATTCGGAGGGAGCGTTCCTTGCTGCAGGTATCCTTTCCTTCTCCTCGGTCTTTGTCGGATGGTCAATGCTCTCCGAAGTTTGGATTGCTGTCAACGGTCGCACCATTCTCGACCGCCACAAACGATTTGGGTTTGCTCGACCCTCTGCAACCGTCATTGCCCGTGCCATCGCCGATATCCCTCACATCTTCCTGCTCATTACCCCCTTTTGCAGTACGTTGATTAACTTCATGTCTGATCCATTTATCCATGTTTATACTGACTCTTCTGTCCCCTAGTTGTGCTGTACTTCCTATCTCATCTGCGCGTAAAGGGTGAGGCATGGGCCCTCTTTTGGCTTCTGACGTTCTTTGGTACCTACGCAATCACGCAAATGTACCGTGCCTTTTGTGCATTGTCTCCTGGCTTCAGCGAGGCTATCCGGTGAGTATCTGGATCCTTCTGCTCCGTTGCGTCATTCTCAGGTATTTTGGGGGCTGACTGTATCATGAACAGATGGTGCACGTTGGCACTTAACGTCATCTTCATCTATTGTGGCTATGTCCAGCCCGCCGTGAGATGGGTTGGGGGTGTGTGGTTGTCATACGTCGGAAATGTGGCATACATTCTTGAAGCTTTGATGGCCAACAACTTCCGGGAAAATATCCCCTGTGTTCCCACTTCCATTGCCCCTTTCTCAGAGCTCCGTGACGCTCGGTACCAGACCTGTCTCTTGGCTGCAGTCGACCGGGGAGATTGTGGTGCCGGGTAAAGACTACCTACAGGCGGCCTATGGCTACAAATTGAACCACCTTGGACGTGCCATGGGATTTCCTGTGCATTCTCTGCACTATACTTGTTGGTCACTCTCGTTGCCTCCGAGACAATTTTGGGGAAGCGGAGCCTCAGTCACTGTCTTCGCCCGCACCAAGCGGGCCAAGGAGGCTATTCGCCGCGCTACGCCGAATGCCTGGAGGAGAAGCAGGGAAAGACCCGTCTTCCATTCCAGATAACGACAGTACTCCGGTACCGTCCCGGTCTTCCTCATTTGCGCACGACGCCGGATCCATGCCTTCTCCGCAGACGAACTTCGACGACCGTCCTGTTCTGTCTTGGAGGGACTCAACCTCACCCTTGACAATGGCAGGGAGCTTCTGCACCAAGTTTCTGGCTTGGCGCGGCCTGGCTGGAGAAATGATTGCTTGTTGATTCCTCCTATGGCTGTACGCGCCCACATCTTTGTATGGAACAGAAAAGCTGACGCGTTTTGTGACAGTGATGGGGTCTTCGGGAGCTGGAAAGACCACGGCGATGAACGCTATTGCCCAACGGATCAACTTTGGGAAAATGGAAGGAAAGGTGGAGGTTGACGGGGGTCCATTGCCTGCATCCTTTGGAAAGACGGTCGGGTTCGTGATGCAGGGTGACATCCATCTCCCGACCCAGACGGTGAGGGAAGCAATTGCGTTCTCGGCCGTGCTACGAAGCCCACACTCCGTTCCGCATGCCCAAAAATGCGCGATGTGGATGAGATCTTGCGCTTCTTGAGCTGGAGGATTTGCAGGATGCGTTGATTGGCCAGCCCGGTGCAGGTCTGAGCATTGAGCGCCGCAACGAGTGACAATTGCTGTTGAGCTTGCCGCTAAGCCTTCTCTCGCTCTTCTTCCTTGACGAACCGACCAGTGGCCTGGACTCGGCAGGGCGTGCAGCAATCTGTCGCTTGCTCCGTCGTTTGGCCCAGTCCGGCCAAGCCATTGTTTGCACCATCCACCAGCCCAGTGAGACCTGTTCCAGCAATTCGACCGGTGCCTTCTTCTCCAGAACGGTGGCCGGGGGTAGTGTACAATGGCGAGATTGGTGACCAGGGTGTGGTCAACAGCAAAGACGAGGCATTGGCTATGGCTTCCCGCAACAGCAACAAGATTCGCTCCTATTTCGAACGTGCTAATGCCCCTCCTTGTGACCCAACGACAACGTCGCCGAATATATTTTGGAGTTGACAGCGACCACACGCGACCCACGAGACACTGGTCCTCGGTGTGGGATGCCAGCCCTGAACGGCGCGAGGTGGAAGCAATGATCGAACAAACGAATGCCGTCGCAGCAAGTTCGCAGGTGATGCTGTCAACCCGAGTTGGCCGGCGAATTCGCCGCCCCAGCCTTGACCCAGATTCGGGAAGTGGTCATTCGTCAATACAAGGATGCTTACCGTGACGTTCCTTTACATACTCGCTCATTTTCTCGTACGTTTCCTATGTCTGCGATTTCGGTTGACTGCGTGCACTGTTGGCTCACACCCTCTTTTTGTTATACAACAGATACTTCTCACCGGTTTGTCGGGTCCGCCCTCTACGCTCATATGGACTGGAATGTGCATGGGCTGCAAGGAGGGGCCTTCCTCGTCATCTTGATTTTGCTTTCATTCCGGTTTATATCAACAGTATCCTAGCCCGCTGGTTCGAGTTGACCAACATTTTTGATGCTCGCGAGGACAAAAGCAAGGTCTATGCTTGGTGGGTGCTCATTGTGAGCATGATTGCGCTCGCTCTCCCACTGGCTGCCCTGACTGCCACTGTCTAGTACGTCTATCGTCCTCTCTCACTATATGTTGTGTTACCGTACGCTAACTGTGACTCCTACTCCAGCTTCCTCCCAGCATTCTACATTGCATTCTACTCCGAGGCAACCTGGCGGGCGGGCTACTTCTACCTTATGACACTTCTCCTGTCGGTTTATGCTTTGGTCTTCTCCTTCTCGTCGCGTGCACCGCACCGACTGCCACTATCGCGTCCCAGGGTGTACCACTGGTCCTTCCCTTGCTCTTTATTGCCAACGGAGTGTAAGTATGCCGTTCCATGACATGCTTTCATCGTGACTAACCCTCATGTTTGCAGCGTCATTCCACATGCTCTCTTCCTGGGATCTGGAAGGCGGTGTACTGGGCTAACCCTATCGCCCATTACGTCCGAGGCCAAGTGGGCAACATTTTACACGGTCGGAAAGTGGTGTGCCCGCTCTGATCTCTTCCACTTTATCCCTCCCCCAGGACAAACATGTGGGCAGTACGCTGGCGCTTGGGCTACCGAGGCCGGCGGCCGGATCTACAACCCGAACGCGACGGACTTGTGTGACTACTGCCAGTACGCCACTGGCGATGATTTCCTCAAGACTCTGGACATGCCCTTCAATTACCGTGGACTGCATTCGGCGTGCTGATTTGTTTTGTGCGTTATCTCCAGTCGTGTGTGTACTGTGTACAGAAGGCTAACCTATGGTTCGTGACAGATCGCTGCTTCAGGCGTTGCCTGTCCCATCTTCTGGCTCACTAAGCGCAGCAACATTTCCTTGAACCCGTTTGCGGGGTGCCGCCGAGTGCTGGGCCGGCTCTCCTTCAAGCGCGCTTCAAAGCCCGTGGGCTCAAATGAAGCTTGAGCTTTGAACCTCTCACTACCTGAAATCACTTCCATTCGACTGCTGGCATATGGTCAACCTCTCTTACCCGTTTCCCCCTCCTCGTTTCTATGTCGTCCGACTCCCTTTCAGCATCCGGTTTTGGCCTCCTGTAATCACACCTCACATCTCTCTTTCTCCTGACATCCCTTTTTTCATCACATCCCTCTTTCTCCTACGGTTACTACAATCGAACCCTTTTCCCGCTGTCTTGTCACAGCAAATCCATGCTTTTTCACACATGCAACCCAGACTTCGTGGAGCTCTTTTCGACAGTAATGGGTCTATTAGATTGGTGCATGGGGGCACAACGGACTCCCGCCTTATTTGATCTAGTTTCCAGCATGAGCCGATGAAAAATTTGCCCTTGTCCATATGGCCAGGGCGCGCCACAGCATGTTGTTCTCGCAACGGACAACAACACTACGAGAGCGCACCAAAGGCCCAGTGGGTGTGGCTGTAGGCCGAACTCGGCAAGTTACCCCCACCCCAGATGCCGCTACCTATGTGGGCAGAATGTTGAGCAAGCTGGGGCGGGGCGGTTGCAGCCGGCCCGGCGGGCTCGTATCCGCATTATAGTCGCTCTTGCTCTCTCCCGGAGCTAAACGCTGGTGTGCAAAAGCGCCGAGGAGCTCTCCCAGTCTCGTACGGATAAATCTTGGCCACCGTAAGGACTTTCGTACATCGTGTGTGAACAGAAGAAGTCATTTGGCACCTATTCATTCACTTGATGTAAATAGCACCGTAGGTCACCGGCCTGCCCGCAGCAAAGTGAAGAGTATACTTGCACGCTTTACGCGTTACGGGACACATTTTCATGCTTGGGGCATTGTCCGGAGAGCAGCCCGCACCAGCCCATGCCTTCTTTCAAAAATGAGAGCGAAATCAAGGCAGTAGAGGCGATCCGGTGATATGAATGGCGAGACAAAATGCAGTCACTCACAGTGGTCGAGATAATCAATCATCGCTGTGCTTGCGCGGAGATTGGTGCGATGGTGGTGCGCGGGGGGTGAGCGGTGACCCAGGTGACCGATGAGGCCGTCGGCCCTTCAAAAGCTTCAAGCTTCAAGCTTCAAGCTCTTCAAACTACACCGGTCATCGATCATCGATCATCTGAGACCCTGAGAAGCCTGAGGGGCTGCATTATGCACTTTTGACAGTACTGTGGCTCACCAGGGTACGCCCTTAAGTATACAGCAGACAACCGCTATAATTACGCGTTGCGCCGAGAGTACGGCGCATGATGATATTGGCAAGCCCATAAACCGCGTAAACAACCTATCTTTCTAATCGGCTTATCGATCACCGAACATCTTTCCACTTATCTCCCACACTGACCTAGAGCTGGGTCGGGATATCTGCGGCCTTATCAAAAACAGCGAACAACTGCACCACTGCGTGAGTACTGGTATTTACCCTTCTTGATATCTAGTTCTGATATCTCTCTGATCTATAGTACTACTCGCCTCCCTCGGCTAATACAAATGAATTGATGTATGGCTTTGAGGCAGGGACTGCCTTCACCTTTTGCCTTTTGACCCCCACCACCATTTGAGCACCCTACTTTCTCTACACCTCGCTCGACCGCAACAGTCCGATCTTGTGGCCAAAGAGAGATTGATGCACACAGCAACTGCGACTATATAACACAGCAAAAGAAGAAACGCATCCAACACATGGAGATTGGATCCACCGCCAGTATGTCCACGCAAATTCTTGAACCCAGCACGGGCTGGGCCGTTGTAATCGCTTTGGGCATCGGCTTCTCCGTGGTCATGCTTGCCATTACCTTCCTTCAGCAACGCTACACTCACAACAACCTCAAGAGCAACGACGAGTTCTTGTCTGCATCCCGCAGCGTCAAACCTGGCCTCATGGCATCTGGCATTGTATCGGCATGGACATGGGCTGCGACTCTACTTCAGAGTAGTAGTCAGAGTTATCAATATGGCGTGTCGGGAGCCTACTGGTATGTCGCGTTTCTATGACCCCAGGAAATCACGCCAGTATTTTGTTTGATGTGGGTGGCACATTGGACGTATTGGATGTATTTACGGCACGAAGCGCCAAACGAAGCACAGCATTCCGGTGTCCCATTTGGCTTTTTCGAGAGAGTATCAGTATTGACCACCTCCACTCCCTTTTCCTTCTTCTGTGCCATTAGGTATGCAGCTGCAGGAACGATTGAAGTATTGTTGTTCAGCATACTAGCCAATCGGTTGAAGCGCAACGCCCCTTTCGTTTCGACCTATCTCCAAGTGATTCAGAAACGCTGGGGAGAAGTGCCCCACTTTATTTTTGGCTGTTTCGCCATCGGCACCAACGTGCTAGTGGGAAGCATGCTTGTTCTGGGCGGCTGTGCCACCGTAAATTCGTTGACTGGCATGCCGACAATTGCGGCTCTCTTCATCACTCCAATTAGCGTGGCCGTGTATACGCTCGTGGGGGTATGCGCAGCACCCTGTTGGCCGATTACTCTCACACGGTTTTTGGTTGCTATGATCCTCAGCTTCGCATTTTGTGTACTCGACCAACGATAAGATTGGATCACCATACGAAATGGCTCGACTTTTGAGCCGTGCGGCCGAGATCGAGCCTGCGAGCGGCAACGCGGGTGGGCCTACCTGATCATGCGAAGTTTGAATGGTCTCTACTTTGCCATTGTGACAGCAGTATCTGGTATGGCTACCGTTTATAACGATCAATCCTACTCCCAAAGAGCGTTGTCTAGTGGGCCCGAAGCGTCCCGAGCTTTCATGCTTGGTGGCATTGCCTGGTTGCCGTGCCAATGACTATGGCTTCGGCTTTGGGATTGGCCGGCAGAGCCTTGGTGCACCAAGACCAGCAATGCCGATCTTAACTCCAGAGGAAGTGTCAGCTGGACTACCTGCCGCTGCCGCTGCTGGCGCTCTAATGGGAAAAGCGGGGGCCCGTGCCATTCTAATCCTCCTGTATCTGGCCGTTACTTCGGCTACCTCAGCTCAATTGGTTGGCGTTTCTTCCGTCTTTGCGTACAACATTGTCAAGACCGTCAAGCCGGAGGCTTCTCCGCGTCTGATTTTCCTCAGCAGCCACATCATGATCATTGTTTGGGCTTTGTTTCTTGCCATTATCGGACTTATATGGAACCGTGTCGGCGTATCCATGGGCTGGTGCGTCTTCAGGCCTGGGGCCTTCCCGCCACTGGTGTCTGATGCGTACTAATTTGTTCGGCTAACGTTTTGGTCTCACCAGGCTTTACAGCATGACGGGCATCGGGTGGCACCAGCCGGGTGCCAATGTCGGCTTGCATCATGTGGAAAAAGGCCAACAAATGGGGATGCACCGGAGGTGCAGTGTTTGGATTGGCGATTGGCATGCTTTCCTGGATGGTGTCTACCTGGTCATACGAAGGTAAGATCAACCTGGAAACGACCAGTGCCGACATTCCCGAAGTGATCGCCAACCTCCTTTCGTTCTTTACGCCGGTCATTTTTGTCGTTGCAACCTCTCTCCTATGGCCGGAAAATTACTCGTTTGAGGAGACTCGGGGGTTGAACGCACCCGAGGTCATGGCTGATCATCTTCCCGCCACACAGGGTCACCAGGTGAATGACATTCACAATACTCGTCAGGAGCTCGAATTGGCCAGAGAGGAAGCCACGGCGCTTGGATTGGACAAAACACCATCCAAGACCCCGATGTGGACGACAAGGCAATTGTGACGACTGTCAATGACCTGGAGGTGGCCACTTATACACGGATCCGCCAGCCAGGGGATGAGTATGTGTTGGCCGCCGGACTGGACCCGGACAAACTCGATCGCGAGGCAGTCTGGAGCACACAAGTCTCCTGTGGTCTCTCCTTTCTTTCCTGGTCTTCATCCCATGCATGGCGTTGACAAAGCGAATCTGGACGGGGACTGGGCTCGCTGCTTGGATTGGCATCATGATTGCTTGGCTCTTCCTCTGCAGCTTCATCGTGGTCATTCTCCCCATCTGGGAGTCACGAACAGCGCTCCGCGCCATCGTATCGGGTATCTTCCGTGACGTGAAAAGGAAGTGAAACGTGTAACTCTTATTGAGGTTGCATCGATCATCTTTTCCTTTTTTCTCTTTCTCAAGTTATAATGCAAGCTCCATTTTCTGAATCTTAGGGAAACACAGTGATAGAAAACGAGAGAAAACGAGAAAGAAAACGAGAAAGAAAACGAGAAAGAAAACGAGAAAGAAAACGAGAAAGAAAACGAGAATTAGGGGTAGGGTAGCGAGGCCGAAAAGGGAACAGGTCACAAGTATAGAAAAGAGAGGGGGAGCTGAAGCGTCTTAGTTTGCCTAAGCGAGGAAGAGGAACTAGGCTACGGGCAAAGACAATAAGGCCAAGCAAAACTGTACAATAAGGCGATTGAAAGGGTCGGTAAGAGAGAGAAAGAAGGAAAAAAGGAATATGGGTAGGCGTTGAGACTAACCGAAAGGTATAATAGCGCGGGTACGAACTGACACAAACCCCTCACGAAAGGGTTGGATATGTATCATATCTGGCTATGGATGTCTTGATCACACTGCTGGATTACTCGTCGTGTTGAATGCTTTTTGGACGAGTCCTTTGAAGGCAAGATCCTGTAGTTGGAGAGACTGTACAGGGTCGCGGTTCCAAGACCTGTGTCGCAGAAGATAGTCTCCATAACGGAGCGGCGTGGCTTTCTTTTCTGACATCCAGATTCAGGATTGTTCAAGACCGCATAGAGATAATCTACTCCTCCAGACAAGAGATACTTTTTCGACAGAGAGGATACTGTTAGCCATTGTTTTTCGACCGCAAGATTGGCCAAAGCACAAAACCAAAAAGAGGATCAAACGCACTGGAATGATGTGACGTATGCGATTGTCGTTCACAATATTATGTCCCCGAATGGGTCTCGCGCAAAAGCTGCTTTCAGTTCGTCGAGGAGAGTATTGGGCTGCACAAGTCCGTTGTCGGGAAGCGCCCTAAGGCGATCATCACTTCCCGAAGCTTGAGGAAGGAGCGGTTCCAGTTTGACGCTGTGGTCACGGTTAGGAAATTCAGATGTGAAATGGATAGGGTCTTCAGCTTCAACTGTGTTTTGCACCACTTGCGACGGGGATGCCATGTTCGGATCTGCGTTCGTTTTGGGGGCGAGGGAGAATGAGAGGAGTTGGGGTTTGAGGTAGCAGCTTGGCAAGAGATCATTTGTTTCTGGAGGATTGTTGCAGGGTAAGGAGAGGTTCGGGTAACCGTTCGTCTGTTGGTGATTCGACGACGATTCTTCAATTCGATCTCCAGTGGTCTGTCGTCCGTAAAAGAACCAATGTCCACATCATTTTTGGCAATGTCGTTTGGGACTGCGTTACTCTCTGTCCCACTGGAGGTAGACTGCGTAGGGGAGATGCAACTGAGTGATTGGTGATCACCATCTTGGTCTTCCTGCAAGGCTTGTTCCCTAGCTCTGTGTAGGGCCATCCATAGATGGTCATCTGTTTCAGGTATACATCCGTCTCAATAACCATATTGGCTTCTGCGACCAGAACACTTTCGTACTGCAACGTACCATATTCTTCGTCCGGCGATGTTGCATCAGCATCCTCCGCGGTCATACCACCATGGGCGGCCGCATTCTCGGGGTGTGAGGGTTCGTGGATGGTTCGGTCGGTACTTTCAGTTTCTTCTACAGGACCCTCAGGACCACTTTGTCTCACCTGAAGAGGAGAAGAGGGAATGTGCCCATGCCCAATACGCTTGCGTTCGAGGAAAGCATTGACGACAGTGTCCACCTGAGCGAAGCCATTTGGTAATAAGCACCAAAAACTGTCAAAGTCGTCATAAAACCGGGCTTTGGCATGTTGAAGGACTTCTTTCACGAGAGCACTTCCGTGTTTACCACGCAGGAATGACAATCCGGCATAGTTTCTCTTTCTGACACCGGCTTCGTACGCTCGTCTCAGATCAATCTCACCTAGGCGACGAAGCTCGGTGAAGTACGCCGTGTCCACGGCGGTTAGGATCCTCTCATACACGCTGATTGGTGCCATTGATCTGGTCAAAACGAAGTGGCTCAACCTCTTCTGGGAGCTTGATGCTAAATCCGGCTTTCAATATGACTTGCAGTAAAAGACGCAGCATGCACTCGCCGGTAGGTTTGGAACCCAAATGTCCAACCTTCTTTTGGCGATTGAGGGCCTTCGTGACCTGCTTCTTCAACTCTGCAACATCGCTGGCATTGAGGGGTTGTGCGGGGGAAGCAGCTGAATGCTGTTTTCGACACCTCGGTCGGGTGCGTGGGGAAGGGCCATCTGGCTGTTGCTGGCCGGACGTACACTGGCTGCATGCTCTTGCTCAACAACAGGCGGAGTCACTGTGCTTCGATGTGCGCAGTCATCACGTTCAGCATGAATGCTTTGATGCGTCATATTAGCGGGGGGTAGTCGTGATGCAGCAGGTTTCAAGTGGAAGTGTGTGGGGAGGCGGGGAGGCGGGGAGGCGGGCCGAGATTGTTGTGCTGGGGGGAAGGTCAGTGTGTAGAGATGCTTTTGCCGCAAGACAAGATCCGATGTGTCCTGGAGGGGAGGGAGTGCAGCCGCACTAGAGGTTGCGTGGTGGTGTGGACGTGGCTGTGATGGTGCGAGGTAGGCGACGCTGTCTACAGGCACTGTGCTAAATGATTACCCTGAACGCGACTACCAGTACTTGCTATGCTGTCCTAACTGTCCATACATGCGCACTCTTCCACACATCCCATCAACTTTCGTTCCCCCACAAACCACGAGTGGACATTGACTTTTGAGGAAAATGAAACATTAAAATGTTGGCCCAGTGGGGCGGCGTAGGATGAACGTTCAATTCAATTGACACCTTGTGTGGGACCTTGGTTGCTCTCTCCAAACCATCTCGCCCCACCTGGCCTCCCCCCCAAGTCGAGCGAATACGGCGCGGCGCGCCGTGGTGATGCCCCCCGAGTCCATTCAGCTGCGTGACGCGTCGATTACGCCCACGACTCCTACCACCACGCCCCCGCCACGCCTCCCGGTCCGCCGGTGCCGCGATCGCTGCTGCCACCGATGAACTCCCGCCTGAACAACTGGCGCCTGGTGCCCTCGTCTTCATTTGTCCACCCCTACCCATCCTGCTCTGGCCCGCCTCGCCGCTGCCTTTTTCATATTTGGCGTCATCAACAATGCTCTCTACGTCGTCATCTTACTGCTGCTCTCGAGCTCCTTCCGGCGGGCGTGCCAACGGGGGTAGTCGCGTGCGTCAACATTGCTCCTGCCTCATATCCAAAGCCCTCTTCCCTATATTCTGACGGGTACTGTCCGGTATGCGCGCCGAATCTGGATCTGCTCTACTATGAGCTTTGTAGGGTTGATGGTACGTTTTGTACATACCCTTTTTTCTTGGATTGTGGCTGCTGACTTGTCGTCGTTTCTAACCCAGATGATTGCCCTCACACCTTCCCTTGTCGTCCGACTGTGTGGCATTGCTCTGGCCAGTTTCAGCTCCGGTCTAGGTGAACTAACTTTCCTCCAACTGTCTACTCGGTACTCGCATGCTGGCGCTTCGGGGCATGGCGTCGGCTGGTTTGCATCCGGCACTGGCGGGGCCGGCCTGGTAGGTGCAGGGTGCGTGGTGGATTGTGCGACCCTTTGGGGTTAAGGGTGGGCTCAGTATTCTATCCCCTATGCCATGGGGAATGATCCTAGCCTATCTTTTCATCCTCCCTTCTCCTGCCACTGTTCAGGCCGAGCAAGAATCAAGCTTGTATTCGGCTGTGCCTACTCGGAGCCCGTCTCCGGACATCAAAGTGACGACTACAACCTCAATGCTCATGACGATGCTAATGATGCTGATGAGGAGGAGGAGGCGGAAAATGAGTTGCAGGTACTGGACCAGGTCGCTTCGGCCCCCGTGGCTCCCGATGCGGGTCCAACAACGTACGAAACCCCACTTGTTGAGGACGACCAAGCAGGTCAAGCTATCTTTGGACGAGAAGCTGGGGCTGCTCAAACCAATGCTGCTCCCATACATTTTGCCTCTATTTTTGTACGTTTCTCAGTTCGGGCCGGAGGCTCAGGCCTGTGCCAGGGCCTCCCCCAGGCTCTCGTGCACGTTGTACCCTACTGACAGGACGAGGGCAGAGTGTACTTGGCGGAGTACTTGATTAACCAAGCGGTCAGCCCTGTACTCCTATACCCCTTACCCAGCAGTGCTGAGCACCCACTCTTGTCGCGCATTTACAAGAAACTAGCCGACTACTATGCGTTCTACCAACTGTGCTACCAGACCTTTGTTTTTCTCTCCCGATCGTCCGTGTCGGTATTCAAACTGCCTGCCATCCGCGCCAGTGGCTGTGGGCGCCTGCGGTTTGCCAATGCACGTTGCTCGTCATTCTATCTACCGAGCGGTCTTTCATTGGTTCCGAACATCCATCGCGCCCTCGCTGGTCGTCGTGCTGATCGCGGTCGAAGGGCTGGCCGGCGGCTTCCTAGTTAGTCTTGTTCTGCTCTGTTCTGTTTTGTTCTTTCGTGGCTGGCGTATGTCTAACGGATGGTGTGCGTGGGGTGGACAGTGTATCAGTCTCTACCACATTGGCATGTCGCCGCCGAGGGTGGATGAGGAGGAGTACGAGGATGCAGCTAGCGCCGAGACGGCGGCGGTGCGGGCGACGCAGGAGCACGAGTTCCGCATCGGGTGTGTGGGCTTTGGCGACACGCTTGGCATCCTGGTGGCGTGGTGTTGTCGATGCGCTGGAGCTGGAGCTGTGCTCGGCGCAGGTGGCGCGCGGGTACACCCTCTGCAAGCAGGTGTAGTACTAGCATGCCGCGGGCCGAAGGCGAGCAAGACGAGGTGATAAATGATAATTGATTGCCAATGATTGCCGTGGGCCCTTCTCAGATCTCATCTCCGACTTGTATGCCTACAGCCAGGAACCCACACCCGAGGAGAAGGCCTGGACGGGGCTTCTTGCGTTGGTGACTGGGCCCGTGGCCGAAGGCGGACGGCGCGTCAAGCGTGGCACGTGGCGCGTGACGCGTGAGTCACGGCTGAGCCTAAGCGCCATGTGCTGCCTTATCTCCGGAAGACCATGTACAGACACGGGCGCCGTGCTGGCGGCGGCGAGCGTAATCGATAATCGGCCGAGCGCCGCCCGCAGTCGTCATTTTTTTGTGCCGAGGGATGCGGCGGATGCGAGGCCGTGTGAGGCAGCGTGCGAGCCAGGGGAGCAAAGGGAAACCGTCGCGTGCTCCATCGCCCTGGCCACCACCCACCTCCTCGCCCAGCTCCCACCCTCCGTCTATGGCCCCCCTGCCATGTCCTTGAGCCCAGCCCCATCCCCGATGGCGCTGCGCCTTGGCAAGACCCCGCGCTCCATGCCCATCACCCACACGCCCAGTCCCCCCGCAGTCGCCCGACCCGAGGTGCGCGCGACGGATTACGCCCTCCCCCCGCCCCCCCGCCCTCGGCATCAACACCACCACCCCCACCAACGACGACCTCACTCTGCGCGGCCTCGTCGTCGCCTTGCCGTCGGCACCCTCATCTGCTTTACCAATACCTTTTTGGGCTGCAGAGGCGATGGATTTACCATGGCCTCGCTCCAGGCCGCGCTGCTGCTCGGTTTTGGCATCTTTAAGGCCATCCCTCCCGCCATTTCCCGTACTCTCTTTCACACGCACCATTCACGCCAGCAGAGAACACACTGGTCCAGGCCACTGTTGCCGTCGGCGGCATGCCGCTCTCGGCAGGATTGGTGGGCATTGTGCCCGCTTTGGGGCAACTGGACCCCGTGCGTGATGGCGTGAGCCCCATTCACTTTTCCCCTCTTCAACTCACCATCTGGTGCATCGGTCTGGCCTATTTTGGCGTCTTTTTCGCCTCGCCGCTCCGAGGACCCATTATTCTAAAGAAAAACTTCGCTTTCCTTCAGGCACGGCCACAGCGCAGCTGATTGCTGTTCTGCATCGCCGGCCTTTGGTTACCGACCCAGTCTCTGCCGAAACGGCTCAAAATGTGAAATCTCGGTTGGAGGAGGCTTCTGCCACTCGGTCTCAGGCGCCCGCGCCTGAAGTTGACACTGCTGCTCGCCCCTCGGGGTATGGGGCGGTGGGAACCACTCCTGCCGTGACTCAGGCCACTTCAAGCCAGAACGCTCTTCCTGCTCCACCTGCCGCGTCGGAGCTTAAGGAAGAACCGGCTGGGTGGAATGCTTTGTTTGCGAGCTTTGGCCTGAGCACCGTATTTACTCTTGCCTCTTTTTTCCTCCCGGTCCTCTACGCCATTCCTGTGTTTGACATGGCTCTCGCTCCGCTCAACCACTTCCAGCCAGTAGGCCTCGCCCGCAAATGGGGATGGTGGTTTACTCCTTCTTTTTCCTATGTCGGCCAGGGCATCATCATGGGTCTTCCTACCACGCTAAGCATGACGGCAGGCGCATTTGTTGGGTGGGCGTTCCTCTCACCTTTGGCGACCCAGTGCGGCTGGGCCAAGGGCGCACCGCTCGATGGGGAAACGGGCGCGCGGGCTTGGATTGTGTGGATCTCGTTGGCGATCATGTCGGCGGAATCGGTGCTGGGTCTGGTGGCACTTGGTGCGGCGCATGGGTGGCAGGATATCAAGGCTTGGTGCTCTAGCAAGGAGACTGGTTACACTCGTCTTCCCCCCACCTCGGACGCTTCCTTGTCCGCCACCCAAGAGGGAAGCAGCAGCAACAGCAGTGGCGTACGCTCTCCTCGCGCATCCGCGTTGCGGTAGATGAAGAGCATGAACCTGCTAGTCGCCTTGTGCCTCCTTCGTGGATTGCATGGGGCCTGCTTTGGTCCACTGCACTGTGTGTGGTACTGATCCATTGGCATTTGGACCCCGTGGGATCGCATGGTGGGCCACCGTGTTGGCTGTGATTCTGTCTTCGTTTTTGGCCATTTTGGGCGTGCGAGCGTTAGGCGAGACGGACTTGAACCCGACCTCGTCGATTGGCAAGCTGGTCCAGGTCCTGTTTGCCTTGATCCAGCCGGAATGTGGTGGCCAACTTGATTGCTGGTGCGATCGCCGAGGCCGGGCGATGCAAGCGGGCGACTTGCTGCAAGATCTCAAGACGGGTCACTTGGTGGGCCTCGCCGCGCACGTTGTTTTAGGCCAGATGGTCGGTTCCACATTCGGAGTGGCAGTGAGTGCAGGAGCCTACCTCATGTACTCGTCCACCTACACCATTCCGGGCCCTGAGTTCCCCGCGCCCAGCGGCCGTGTGGCTCAACTTGGCCCGCTTGGTCAACCATGGCTCGCTTCCCCCCCATGTGGCCTCGTTCATGGTAGGCAGTGCAGCGCTGTTTGCCGTGACGGGGCGATGCGGAGCTTGGCGCGGACCAAGCGTGCCCAACTGGCGCGCGAGCGCCCTTCCGACCCTGAAACCGACGTGGCAACCAGCGTACCGGCGTGGGTAACCTGCGCCGACTACTTGCCTTCGGCATTGCCTTCTCCGTAGGAATCCTCAACACGCCCAACTTTAGTCTGGCCCGCCTGATTGGCGGTGCCATCTCGTCCTATGCCTTGGCGCGACGGCGGCGCCGTCATGCTGCGTCAGGCGCCACTTCGAAGCTCGACGAAGCCTTGCCGGGCTTCACCATCACCGTCGTCGCTTCGGGCTTTGTGTTAGGCGAAGGCGCAGCGAGCATTGCCAACCTGCTCATGAAGCAGGCCGGCTGGGCCCGCTGAGTTGTTGGGGCTGTTGGGGCGGGTGTGCGGGCGGTGCTAACATCGTTAACGAATCATTATGCATCACGTACCTACGCGTTCCGGACCGGACCCAAGGTCAAACCGGTCAAAACCTGCCCCTGGCCTTGCCCTGAGTTGGCATCTTATTGCCATTTGGTACTGTTTCAATTAATGCACGTCTCCCTGAGAGCCAATGGGCATGGACGTAGAGGTAGCGTGGGAAGGGGCGGAGGAGGGGGGGAGAGTGGGGGGGATTAGGATATCGGCGCGGGGGAACGCGCATGCAACGACGGAACCCCGTAATAGGGGGGGGAGGAGGCATGGTGGGACGGAAAGGGGATGTGAGAGTGTGAGTGGGGTTCTACAGTTCAGCCCAGATGCCCGTTGGTGTGGCTTCGCCCAGCAAGAGCGCCAGCGCTGCCTCGGCCAGCAGAGTCATGGACGCAATGGAGAAGCCGCGGTACAGTGAGTAGATGCCAGAGGTGGGAATGAGCGCGTGTGGGGGGGCAAGACCCAAGGTGGCGTCGACGTTTCTTCTTCCTGTACGATTCGGACCAATGCATCCATCACGCCTCGGTACGCAAGCGGACGCGTCTCGACACACGTCCGCAACCCCTGGATCCGAATCAGGTAGCCCGTCCCGGGCCCGAGGAGGGGTACGGGTTGAATGGTGGGAAGGGCGGGTTTGGGAAGAGCGTGCGAAGCGTGGTGACGAGCTCGTAGTGCCTCGCTCCTCTGCCGAGCTAGGCTCTGCGCATGGTGATCCCGATCGAACCGAGGCTGCACCTGCATCCGCCGACGAACTGTCTCAATGGGCAGGGTGACCAAGAGCGCTGAGATCTGGCACACCAGCGAGAGCAGAACGCGGGCCGAGGTGGCTGGTTGGGCCCGGTCGTACGGAAACATCTTATCGACCAAGAGAGGGGTAGCAATAACAATCCTCGCCACGTACAATCCAATACCGCAGGCCAAAAAATGTGCGGTGCAAACCAAAGTTGTGCCCATCCACCTTCTTCCTCTGCCATCATTCGTAGCCCGGGCAACGTCCCCCACCCAGCTGGGTACTTGCGTTGTCCAGATAAAGTTGATTGCGCTACCATCCTAGTCCGTAGCGTGTCGAGCGGGACCAGGGCCATGCGCACCACAGAATACGATAGGACCGCTGCGCCCCACACTTGCCATGGACGAGGGGCGAGGGCTAACGCTGCGCCTGCCACGGCTGATCCGCCACCACCTCTTACGGCCAAGGCAAGCCCAGCAGCTCCGCGCGGTAGACCTGTCATCCTTGCCAATAGGCGATGCAGAGACGGGACTAGAATACGCTCCAACGCTTCCATAATAAATGTCGTGCTGGTCCCTTTGAACAGCGCCCTCCACCCTTCTGGACCACGCAGCAGCGCCGCGTCATATCCCATAGCCCACCAGAGTAGAGTATGGGTAGGGTGCAGGACTTGGGTCCTGCATTGCTCGAGCGGGGAACGTGCGCGCGCACAGTATCTTTGTGCGACGAGGGAGGGGCGTTGGCAGGCTCCGGTGAGGGGTTGCATCTCGCCCCCAGGGAGGGGGTGGGGTTCCTTAGCCTCCTCCTGGACTTGGGTCTCGGCCTGGGTCTGGACCTGATGATAAGTAGGATCAGTGACCTAGCGTGCATGATAGCCTAGTAGGCAAGGTGCAGGGGACAAGGTAAAACGTAAACGTAAAACGTACCTGCACTGGAGGAAGGGGGGGAGAGAAGGGAAGATGCATCGGACCCTCGGGAGAGTGGTTACGGAGGGAAGCACTGGACGATCGGTCCTCGTCTTCTTGAGCGGGGGTAGTATCGGACGCCCAGTCGGCCTCTGCTTCGGGCCAGAGCTCAGGAGAAGGCGTGGGCGGTCTCTCAAGCGGCACAAATTCAGTGTGTGAATCTTCGTTGGGAGTGTCAGCCCAGACCGATTCCAACAGTGCACCTGCATCACTCGTGTCCGGATCGGCATCGGGGTCAGTGAGCCTGTGCGTGGACTTGGGCTGGCGCTGGGGCGTGGGGTAGGGAGGAGACGCTTGCGTATGGGCGTTGGACATGGTCTCTGAAGCAGAGGTAAGCCCGGACTGGCCATGGGGTAAGAGGTGGGTACCGTCCGTAGCAGCAGGAATTAGAGTTGGTGGTGGCGAGGCCAAAGAAGTGGGAGGGGGCTGGTGCAGAGGGGAGAGGGAGAGGGATAATGAAACGCAGACGGAGACGGAGATGGAGATGGAGATTGGGATGGGGGTGCAGACGGGGATGAAGAAGGAGCCTGAGATGGAGATTGGATTGGGGGCGCCGACAAGGACGAGGGCGAAGGTGGTGGGGGGGAGGAGGGGAGAAGCAAGCGGTAGGTCGTGCCCTCTGCCATGGTTTCGTTGCTGTCGATGGCGAGCTGGGCAAGCCGGGTAGATGGGTCGTGCCGAGGAGCCCATTGGAGCTGGAGCAGGATACGGGCCACCTCGAACGGCTGCCCCACGGCAGTGGCAGCGTACTCGAAAGCCAGCACGCGCGGGATGTGCGTCGCAGCCTGCGCTGCCCCGTGGGCCAGGACGGCAGGCCAGCCGGTGCTCAGGCATGGCGAAGTGGAGGTGGAGGGGAGGAGGGGGGGTGGAGATGGAGGGAGAGGAGAGGAGGGCAGAGGAGAGGGGACAGGAGGAGAGGAGAAGCGGAGGCCGTGCCAGCCACTAGGTAGCCCCGTCCGAGTCTGAATCCGCCTTTGAAAGATGAAATTGGGGGGCCAGGGCCCAACGGTTGTGTGCGCCTGGCGCCTACTCAGTCCTACCTGCGCGCCGTACCCCTGGGTCACTGGCGCCGGTCATAACCGGTAACCGGGCCGTTACGAGTTACGCGTTACGAGCAACTAGCAGCTAGTAACTGGTGCCGAGCAATTAGCCAGTAGCAACTATTATCCACTGCCGCATGCGCCCTCTCTAGCAATGGGATGTAGGTGTGCTGTGGCGCAACCAGCCACCGCCACGAGGCACGGCCCTCGCCTGGCTTGATGCAAGCCAAACTGACCTTGTGCTGGGGAGGGAGAGAGGCGAGGAGAGGAGAGAAGGCATAACAAAGGTGGCACAAGCATGTCTGCAAACGAAACGGGCGACCGAAGTTGGAGTACGGGATGGAAAACATGCAACGTACCGCCATCCGTACGAAAGAGGTGTGGTCGGTGGACCTATTGGAGGAGGTATCAATCCACAGCCACGAGGCAAGGAGGGTTGCTCAGAAAGAACAGTGAGAAAGGCAGCGGGGGGGGGGGGGATAGGAAGCCCTTCTCTTGGGGTAATAAGTTGCTGGGAAAAGGGCGTCTACAAAAGAAAAAAGAAAGAAGAAACCCTGGGCCAGAACGGAAAGAGGGGGGGGGAACATATTAAAACAGGAAGCATTTGGTCTTGGAGTCGGACTTGAATGGATTCCTCCTTCCCTTTGTGGCATGCTTGACAATCTCACCCCGTTGTTCGCGGATCAAGCGGACAACGTTGAGATACGCCTTTTCCACATTCACACACGTCTTGGCTGACGTTTCGACAAACTGGCACCCAAGTCGGGTCGCCAGCGCTTCGCCTTCTTCCGACGCCACCTCTCGCTCGTCGGCCTTGTCGCACTTGTTCCCCACGAGGATGGTGGGAACATTAGGATCATCTTTCACGCGCGTAATTTGGTTCTTGAACCGCTCGATGCGCTCAAACGTCGGCCGACTCACAATCGAGTACACTAACAGAAACCCCTCGCCTTCACGCACCCACTGGTCCCGCAAAGCCGTGTACTCCTCCTGCCCACCGTGTCGAGCACCTCGAGCATACACGGCTGGTCGTCAATGACTGTTTGTTTGCGATACGAGTCCTCGATGGTCGGGTCGTACGTCTCGACAAAATGGTTGAGGCACAGCTACTCCACCCGGCCAAGCACGAAGCGAGCGGTACATATGAACGAACCAAAACCAAGGACAGCGGTTAGCGGTGGTCGTTTGGCCATGGTGCCGTGGTGGTAAAAAAACGTCGCAGCCAGGTTAAAGAAAAAAAGTCATTGGGGAACCGAGCTCTACACCCTGGATCGTCAGCGCGGTCTTGCCTACGCCGCCATCGCCCAGGACAACCAGTTTGTAGATCATCATCTTGCCTGACATGGTGGGCGAGGACGGCGGGGGAGGAGACGGGGGGTGGAGGAGAGGAAGCAAGGAGGTCGCCAAGGGGGGCGGGGCGGGGCGATGCGCTTGTACGGATGGGGGCGTCGGACGTTGGCTGTCCAAGGCGCGCTTTTCCTGGTCGGGCACACAGCCGCATGCAGCCGCCCGTAGCAGCACGCAGCAGCACGCAGCAGCACGCAGCAGCACGCAGCGGCTGTGACCGTGTGGCGCCAGCAGCCCGCACGGCGCCAGTGGCCCTCCTCGCCCACAGAATTAAACACCCCAAAGGGCGGCGCGCGTTGCCAGGCGTGGGAACACTGCGTCCGTGCCCCCTTGCCACCCCTTCTGTGACATGTGACTTGGCACTGGTCAGCGACGGTACTAAGTACGAACGTCCGTCGATAGTCACTGGTTGCGCTGACCATCGACCAAGCGAATACGTATTCGTGATGCGTGACGCGCCCAGAAGAACCCTCCCAGACCCCACTACATCCCCGATCCCACCCCGTCCCAAGCCCCGAGAGGGGCTCGGGGCGGCCGTCTGAGACCTGCTGACTCGGTTTGCCGCGGCGGAAACGCAGGGAAAAGCCCTGGGGAAGGTGGGAGAGGAGCGAGGGCATGTCAACATGTCAACTGGCCAGGGAAGCAAGCACACCTCTACCACATCCTTCCACTCTTCCTCTTTCTCTTCTGGGGCATATCTCGTCCTACTAAGCCGCGCTGGTCGCACTGTCCGTACTGTGTACAGTGACTAGTGTCTCTTTCGCTTGATCCTCGAAGTCCTTTTGTGCGGCGGTTTCGCTTGTGGGGCCTTCAATGCTGACCATGCCCTCGGCCCCTTTTTTTCATCTCGCGGACCCGATAACTGATAGCCATAGGAATCACAGAGACGACTGGGGGTAGAGTGACCAGCACTCTATCCCTTGGCATGATGTTCAGAGCATCTTTCCAGCCGCTGGCCAGCGCGCCTGGCTTCCGCCGAATGTGGGTTTTCTTGTCATATGTGTGCGCCTATGGGATGGAACGCACGAGATTGCATGGAAGTTGTGTCACGACGAAAATGAACAAGGGTGACCTATTACTATAACAGTACCCTCATTACATCAGCGAGTGTTCTCTTCACTTTGGTCTCGCCCCCACTATAGATTGTTATCCACATCAGCTGAAGACGTGGGCGGGGTTGAGCATGGCGGACATAAGATACTACTACTAGTATAGCGTGGTTGTCGGATGACCTCTCGATTCGATGACCGCGGGACCCGCCCATTGTTGAGTTTCGGTTTCTCTGCTAGGGCTTCGCGCTTACTATTCTGAAGGATCCCGTGCTTGAGCCCTGGCTCTCCCTTGGCGTGCTCAGCCGCTCAGTGTCCGAGCTCGACACTCGATAATGGCCCTCTGCATCATAATGGTCGGGAGGGATCTCGAGCTTCAAGTGCACAGGATATATAACACGGAGCCACGTAACGCGTAACGGCGGAAGCCGATCTAACCACCGCGGTCCCAGCGCTCGGGACGGGCACCGCGGCCGCGTCCGCGTGACCGTAGGGACGTCACGTGACGTCATCGCGCTTTCACCCGGGGCGCTTGCACCTTCCATCGAGCATCTCGCCCCTGCTACCTTTCTCACCTAGTCCGGAGGTTGGGCCGCAGCGGACGCGGAATGGGCCGGGGGCGGAACGCAAAGCGACTCAGCCCACGGGATGGCGGGGACTCTGAGGATCTGCGCATCCGCGGGCCTGAGCGCGCAGCAGGCCCCAGCACAATGCGATGCAGACGGGACAGAACGGGATGGGGCGGACATTGCGGACGGGGGTGGGGGGTGCGGTGTGGTCGGGCCGGAATTGGGGGGGCTGTGCGGGAGCCGAGCGCTTGCTGACATGCACCACGTGACAGCCACGTGACAGCTTCTGTTCTGGCTGGTGGGTTGGGCCTCAGTCCCTCAGTGCTCCGGCTGAGCTGGAGCTTTTTTGATGACGAATGGTAATGACGAGGCGACGCTGGGCGCTGGGGGATGCGTGGCGAGGGCCAGAAGGATTGCATGTTCGCCACGGCCTCGGACAGGACGCGGGCCAGGGCCAGCGGGTTATTAATGCGACGGAAGAGAAGCGAAGATGGGTGAGATGGATGATGGCTGATGGAAGACGGATGGGATCGAGATGACGTCGACGCTGCGACGACGACTGGCGCAGTGCGTCTGTGTCGCTGTCCGGGGTGCGCGGTCCGTGCGCAGCGCAGCGTGCGGGCGCGGGCCACACAGACGCAGCAGCGCAGCGCAGGGCAATGTGCAATGTTCAGCTTCAAGGTGCAGTCCAGCTGCAATGTTCAACCTTCGCTCGTTCGGGCGCCAGGCGGCGTGCGTCACCAGTCAGCCTTCCGCCCGACGGGTGACGCGTGCCGGCTTATTATTGCCAGTTCCGGGCGCCCCAGCAAACGTCCTCAAGAAGAAGCCACGCCCGCGCCCGGCTGGTTGTGCCTCCACCTCTGCTGTCTGCCCCCCATGCTGCGTTCGCCCCTGGCCGCTGCTGCGCGCGGGCCCCGCTCTGGCTCGTCTGTCGGCGCCCGCTTCGGCTCGTCTGCCGGCGTCCGCGCGGCTATGCCGCCCGCCAGTCTGCGTGCCGCGCTCGCCCACCGCCCGTCGCCCGCTGCGCTGCGCCTCGCCCCCCCCGCCTACACTGCGCTCTCGGCCCAGCTGCCCCTGCTGCACCGTGCCCCCCTTGTCCTGCCCCGCTCCGCGCTCGCCCTCCACACCTCGCGCGTGCCCCGCTGCCCGACAAGCCCAAGGACGACAAGCCCGAGGAGAAGAAGGGCCCGCTGATCAAGCGCGCCTGGAAGGGCATCAAGGAAGAGGCCGCCCACTACTGGCACGGCACCAAGCTGGCAAGGAGATCAGTATCAGTGCCCGTCTGCTTCGGCGTTGTCCTGGGCTATGCCCTGACCCGTCGTGAGCACGTCAATTGAGACGTACCTTTGCCGACTTGTTGCGTCTGATCCCCTTTGTGCCATTTGTGATTGTGCCGTTTGCCGAGTTGCTCTTGCCCGTGGCGATCAAGGTGTTCCCCAACATGCTCCCGTCTACCTTCGAATCTAAGTTTGCCGTGGAGGAGAAGCGCCGGCGGCTGATCAAGGTCCGCTTGGAGATGGCCAAGTTCCTTCAAGAGTCGCTCAAAGACGGCGGCCTGACGCCGCAGCATGGCGACACGCAAAAGGCCCAGGAAGCCTTTACCGAATTTTTCCGCAAGGTGCGCTCGACGGGCGAACAGCCTTCGCGGGAAGACGTGATTAATGTGGCGAAACTGTTTGACGATGATATGACACTGGACAACTTGTCGCGTCCACAGCTGGTGAGCGTGTGTCGCTACATGCAGATCCACGCGTTTGGTACCGACAATTACCTTCGCTACCAAATCCGTAACAAACTCACCAAGATCCGCCACGACGATATGGTGCTTGCGTCGGAAGGCACGGACAACTTGTCGGATGAAGAGTTGCGCAAGGCCGTACTGGACCGTGGTGGCTTGGCTACGGTCCACCTCGGTCGCGACGCAATGAAGCGCGAGTTGGACCAGTGGATCAACCTCCACCTCCACGAGCGCATCAGTGGTACCCTCTTGATTCTCAGCAAGGCATTCAACTTGATGCATGCGGCTGCCCACCCGAATGCTGGGGCGGTGGATGCAGCTTCGCAAGAGGAAGGCATGACGCCGTACATCAAGTCGCTCGAGCTTACCCTCGCTTCGCTCCCTGACAACTTGCTCAACGAGGCCGAGTTGAACGTCAACAAGAACACGGCGACCAACAAGGAACGTCTCGAGGTGCTGGAGGAGCAGGAGGACTTGATTGAAGACGAGGCGGAGCAAGAGCAGGAGGAGGAAGCACGTGCTGCCGAGAAGGCCAAGAAGGAGGCAGCAGAGAAGGCTAAGAAGGAAGCGGCGGAACAAGCTAAAGGCACAGCACCAGTATCAGCAGATACGGCTAGTGGCGCTCCCTCTGCCGCAGCACCTGTGTCTGCTACGCAACCTTCCTCGACGACGACAGTAGCGTTCGGATGCACCGGCTGCTCCCGGTGCCCCCGCGACGGAAGAAGCGGCATCGGAACCGTCGGCGTCAGAAGGGGAGACGAAGCCGGAAGAACCACATATGACCAAGGAACAGCTCCTCGAGTTGGGCGAAGCTTTGAGCTTGCTTTCGGCCAAGAGCTCCGTCCTGCGGGAGCGGGAGGAACTGAACCGGCTTGTGCGTGAAAGCGAGGGCCTGATGCACCCCGAACAGAGTGGGGAAGACGGCGCACAGGCAGTCGGCCGCGTCGCCGCCGCTTCATCCAACAGTGCATCGCCAGAATCGAGTGCTGGCGGCGGCAGCCGAGGAGGCAGCCGAGGGTACGCGGGCAAGACAGGCCAGACCGGCACGACGGATGCGGCTGCCACCCCCGCGGCGGTGGAGCCGGAGAAGAAGGCGTCGGTGGCGGCGCGCAGTCTGGCCAAGCGGGTCAACAAGATGATGAGCCAGATTGATGCGCAGCTCGAGGCGTACGACCGGGACGTGGGGTCGCGGATGCACATTATTGAGGCGTCGCCGACGGGTAAGATTTCGTTGGCTGACCTGTCGCAGGCGTTGCGGCTGATTAAGCATGCGCCGTCGGAGGATGTGATTGAGGCGATTGTGGACAAGCTGGACATTGACCACGATGGACTGGTGCCGTTGACGGACGTGCTGGAGCTGGCCAAGCAGGAGACGGGGCTGGGGATCATGCGGGACGAGCCGTCGGACATTGCGCGGCAGGGCCAGAAGATCAAGGACCTGGACGAGAAGCGGCTGCGGAAGGAGGACATTGTGGCCGACTAGCCGGCGCGCGGGCGGCGTGTACACCACTCTGGTTTGCTACGTATAATAAGCATGGCATTGGACTGGCAGTGGTAACGGATATCGGTGAGATGGTGGTAGCCGTGAGATGGAGATGGAGATGGAGGTGTGGACAAAGACAGGCTGGGCTGATGGCGGTGCGGCTGGCGTGCTGCCGGCGGATGGGTGCGATAGGATGGATGACAAACTCACGGGTCGCCGACCAGCGCCAGTGACAGGCACGGCGGTGGGTGATGGATCAGCGGCCAGGCGCCGAGGGGAGACACAGGCGCCGTGCTGGGTGGCCGGTGTATCAGGCAGGCGGGCTGGCTGTCTGGCCTGGCCTGGGTGGCGTGTGTAGCTAGCTAGGCACGCAGCACGCAGTACGCCCCCATCGCAGCGTCTTCCGGCCGTCCGCATCCACCGCATCTCTCGCCGTCTCCACCTCCACCTCCATCTCCACCACCACCACCATCTCCACCACCGCCACCTCCATCTCCATCTCCACCACCACCACCACCACCACCGCTGCTGCCCCCGTGCGTCCCCGCCTGGGCCCGGTGCACGGTGCCCACCCGTGCCCCCCGCGCTCCTGAGCGCACGTGCTCGCCATGCACTCGGCCCACCCCACGCGCACCACCACCGCCGCCGCGTCCGCCGCCGCAGCTGCTCGCGTTCCGCCAAACGCCCCGGACGCCCTGCCGCCCTCCGGGTCGCTCGAAGAGCTTGACCGCCATCTGGCCCGTTTGCTCGCACCCGGCCCTGCCCCCCCCTGGCGCCCCACCCGCCGCGCAAATCTACCCGCGCCCCGTCCGCCATCTCCCGCTCGCCCCACTCGGCCATACGTCTCGCACCATCGCCTACTCTGCCGCACCTCGTCCCCGCATGCCTAACGCGGCCGTGGCCCGTGCGCGCGTCGCCATCCAGTCCCCCGCCCGCGACCGTCCCGCCGACATGTGGAGTGTTGCCCAGGCGCAAGAGACCGAGCTCCAAGCACTTCTCGCCCGTCAGAATGCTCCCGCAGGCCAGGTCGAGGCGGCACGCACGCTCCTCCGTCGTAACCTCAAACGCCTCCTCTTGGCTCCCGAGCGCACCGTGTCGGGTGCCTCGGCGCGCGGACCGTCTCGCACCCGGTCCGGAAGCACCACCCCGGACGACCGTCGCCGTGCAAGGGGGGACGACCCATCCCCTCGCGCGCTCCTACCGCTCGCCTTGCCGCGGCCGACCATCTGTGGAGCGAGACGACCTATGCGTTTTACACCCGTCTTCGCGATGCTGCTCGGACCCGTCCAGCGGCCAGCGCGCATCTGCGCCAATTCTTACTGGATGAGTGGGCCTTTTGGCTCGGCCTCGTGGCTGAAACGATCGATGGGTTTAGCCTTCCATGTACGTTTCTTCTGCTGCCGCGCCTGAAGCGGCTGGTACACAGATTGCGGTGGCGGGCACGGACCCGACGCCGCCCCGGTGTGAATGCGCCACCAACCCGGCAGAGGAAGAAGAGCAAGGCACGTTGCATGCTGCCCATGTTGCCCATGGTCTCCTCCTACTGCGTTCCCAGGGACTTTTGGCACCCGCCAAACCGCATCCACTCGGGCAGCGCGTGCTTCTCGTCCCCACCCAGCCCATCCGTAGCATCTTGGCGCGCATGTTGATCAGCACGGGCGATCTGGCTCGGTACGCAGCAAGTCAGGGGGTAACCTTACCGTTATCGTACGCTCCAGAAACCAAGTCACCGCCCCCACCGCCTCCGCCCGTTATGCCTTCCCCACCCCAATTTTCCGACCCATTATACCCCGACCCACTGGAGTCGCCCTTTGCCGATCCTTCCTTCCCGCACCCCACCTTCTCTCCGCCCAGGATCGCCCTCCCTCTGCCGACAGCGCCTGAGCCAATGGCCGTGCCCCCACCCACCGAATTGGCTGGCACGCTCTACCGCGCCGCCCATCTCCTCCATCCTTCCTCTGGTCGCGCTTGGAGTCAACTCGGCGCACTGGCTGCCCAAGGCGCCATGCCGGACAAACGCGGTCGTCGATCGCAGTTATCGGGCTCCTCTTCGGCCTCGCCTTTCTCGTCGGGTCTACCTTCGTCTTCGTCTTCGTCTTCCTCTGGCCCCTTGGCTGCCGTGGCTGCTTTTTACCGCGCCCAGCTCGCCCTGCGCCCGGAACCGCTGGCAATCAAGTTTGCTGAAAACAATAGCTGGGCACTCCTCCGTCGGTACCTTCCTCCTCGTCGGGAGCGCAGCGGGGCTAATCCCGCTACAACCAGGGGACCACCTAGCCCGGGTTCCGTCGAGGCGCAGTGGCGGACAGAGGTACTTGGTCTCCACGCCATATTTACCCTGCTCCTGCAGGCGCTCGACCCGGCTGTTGAACCGCTTGAACGACCTAAGACCCACGCCCGTCTGCTTCGGGTACGTCTACGTTTTTGCTCCTCTCTTCTCCCTTGGTATGCCTAACTACCCAGAACGGAATTGTTGACCATTTTTTGTTCGCAGCGCCAGTAGCAGTCGTCTTGGCCCCTGCCGACGTAGCAGAGTTGTTGCAAGCCCTTGCTCGGCAGAGCGTACGCGGCTGACGGTCTGACGAAGTTCGCACGACCAGAAGAGATTTGATGGAGCGCTTCAAGCTCAGTTTGATGCGTTGTTGCTCCAAACCGGGCGGAGGTAGTCTCGCTTCTCACCTCCCCGCCACACCGATTTGCTTGACACGCTCGTCTCGGGTATCTCGGCTGTTTGGATGGCGCGGCGCACCCGGCAGCGTCTGACCGCCCAGACCACATGGGGAAGAAGAGGAGGAGTCGGCCCGTCAGTTGCGGCAGGTGGAGGAACTGCTTCTGTCCCACGTTCTCACACTTTTGGCCAATGTCTTAGAGGCCGCCTGTGGTGCCGAAGAGCACTTGCCTCGGCTTCTTCCCGTCATCTGGGTGGGGACTCGGTGGGCTCGTGCTCAACATGCTTATCTTCTCCGCTGCGATGCCCATGCGGCACCACGCTCCGTCGAGCTCAGCACCTTTCCGACACACCAACTGAGCCTGGTCGACTGCCGCCCCACCGTCTTCATATCATCGTCACGGACATGGCCCGGAGTGTGGGGGAACGGCGGAACCGTTGGTTCTTGCTGGCGCACGTTTCTGGCGGGCTTGGCTCAAGTAGCAGGACGCTTAGCGTGCAACGCTCCGTCGTTGGCTGTGCCTGAAGATTGGGCTATGTTGGCTTTTGTGCCCATCCAAGTTCGTAGGTCAAGTGTGACGATACCTTCTCTCCCCTCTCGCGTAGTGAGGGATACGAGTTGGGGTCAAGCTTGGAAGAGGCTCGGTCGGCACCGCCCGACCTTACCTCTACTTCCCCCCTCGGTTCCGCCGAGCGCGGTCAATCGTATTGGACGTGCTGTCCATTGCTCATGAGCCTGGTGCGCTGCTTCGTCCGGGAGATGGGTTGGTGTACGACCCACAGGCTGCGGCTCAAGCCCGCGCCGAACGGAGGCGAGATCGTCGCAGCACTGAACAGAGGAGAAGAAAAGTATCCTCTGACGGAGAGCATACTTGACCTGCCATGCGCGCTGCTATGAACTCTTTACCACCTGACGAAGAGGCTGCTTCAAGGGAGACGAGAGACCCGAGTCCTTGGCCTTCCCCCTGGGACCGACCTCCTTCGGACGACCTCTTTCGGAACGACCTCTTTCGGAACGACCTCTTTCGGACCGACCTCCTTCGGACCGAACCTCCTTCGGACCGACCTCCCTCCACCCCCATTGCCCCACCCGGCCCATCAAGGGGCTCCTCCGCCGCATCCGTCCGGTCCTCCGATACGTTGGCTGCGCAGGCTTGTTCCCTACCGCTCCTACACACTTCCTATGCCTCACCCACCTATCGCAGCCCGCTCTTCGGTTCGCCCACCTTGCCCCCGGGCCGGGTGGACACGCCAGAAGACCGATCACCACGCACCATGCCGACCTGGGGGCACTGGCGCAGCCCTAGTGCCGACCCCAGCCTCAACCAACTCACCCGTCTCAAGCGTCTCAACCGTCTCAACCAACCCAACCAACTCAAATGTCGTTGCGGGGGCGATGGTGGCCCGGATCTGGCCCTTCGTCCCCGAATGAGTGGGGCGTGCCGCTCGCTCGTACCTCCTCCGCACCCAAAGAAGACGCACCACCACGGACGAAGATTTGTTGCGGCACGTGTTTGATCGGGAAGAATGGTGGCCGAAACCGACTGGGTCGGCGGCAGCTACCGTACGCCCCTAGTAGATCCACCAACCCGACCAACCTGGGACCGACATACGTTTTCCTCGGCTTACCGCCGCTCCCTCGATCGAGCTTGAACCCACCCGGCACACGCACCTCACTGGTTTCGGTTTCGTCTGCGACCGCATCGGTATCTGCTTCGGCATCGGTGTCTACGTCTACGTCTGTGTGTACGTCGACACCAACCTCGACGTCGACGTCGACGTCTACGTCCACCTCCGAGTCGTACGACACGTACACCCATCCATTTGGACCGGTCGCCTTAGCGCCTCCTCCTTGGTGCCTGACCCATTCGCCCTGCCGCACCTTACCTCCGCACGACACACTACACCTTCCTCCCCTCTCTTCCCTCCTCCCTTTCCTCTCTGTCGCGAGCGCCCTTGGCCCGCGCCGCCCCGCCCGCACGGGGATCACCGATCCCGATCGAACAGCGTTCACCCTGCCCCGCCCACAGCCCCGCTCCAAACCTCTCCCTCTCCCTCCTCTTGCTCCTCCACTCCTCTCCTCCCCTTGCTCCTCCACCCATCTGGCGGCTCCACCTCCACCTCCACCTCCACCTGCCCTGGTCGTCCCTAATCGACCCTGCCCACCCACCCTTCGCGCCTCCCACCCCCCCCTCTTACCCTCCCATCCTCCCCGACCGCCCACAAGGTCCGCCTCGCTGGTCCTCCCCCCCCGCCTCGCCTCTCCTTCCTCCGTCCCGTGTCCGCCGCCGCCCCGGCCCCGCCTGGTTCAGCCTCAGGCTCAGGTTCAGGTGCAGGTTCGAGGTCGGGTCGGGGTCAGGTCGGACTCGGGTTCCCATTCTCACTTCGCTCCGTTTGCCCCGCTCGAGCTTACGCCCGACCCAAACCCGGCGGGCCAGGTGGTCCCCGAGGTCCCGATGGGCGTCCGAGGGGGTACCCGAGATCGCACCCGTGGTGCCCGATATAGCCCGATATGGCGCCCGAGGTTGCGTCCGAGTTGCGCCCGACCTAGTGCCCAACTCGGTACCCGGCTCGGTACCCGATTTGATGGCTATGATGGCTGCGATGCCTCAGACGGTGGCTCAGCAGGTAGCACAACGACGCTACGACGCCTACCGGCTCGACACGTAGCTTGGTGGATCCCCAGGAGAATGTGGGCGTTCCCCTTCGCCCTCGGTCCCCGTCGCGGCTGGGGCGTCGGTAGACTGGGGTCGGGTGTGTCGCGCGCGTCGGGGTCGAGGGGCAGGGGGGTGGGTCGGTTGTCCGCTTGGCCTGGGCAAGCTGCGCCGTCTGGGCAGTCTAGCCACTCTGGGCAAGTCAAGGGGCAAGTGGGGCAAGGGGCAAGTTGGTCAATTTGGACAACCTGGGCAACCGGGTCAACCTGGACATCTGCATCATCCCACCCAAGTTCGCCCTACTGCTCTCTCGTTCGCCCTCTGGTCGCTTCTGTGCCACGTGAGGTTGCGCATGAGGTTGCGCGTGAGGGTGAGCGGCCACAGAACCTGGTCCTCCCCAGTCTCCCTCCCGGGTTTCAACCTCCCGGTCTTCCCTTTGCCGGTTCTGGTACTCAACTTTCCGGTTCTCAACTTTCCGGGTCTCAACTTTCCGGATCTCAACTTTCCGGATCTCAACTTTCCGGGTCTCAACTTTCCGGTTCTCAACTTCCGGTCTCAGCCTCCTCGTTCTCAACCTTCTGGTTCTCAGCCCTCTCAGCTGCAGCGTTACCGTTTCGATCCGGTCTTGGGCCCAGTGCCGATGGACTCTGGGAACTAGGCGGTGGTGAGAAAGACCATGGTGCCACCGGGGTTGCAGTTGCACATCCTTCGGGGTCTAGATCTTGTTGAGGTTGCAGTAACTCATCAATTACGCCACGCTCCCCTCTGTCTTGCTCTTTTTTGGGAGGGTACAACGAGGTAGATGGCCATAGGATATGCAAATGGTATCAATACAAGTAGACTAGGGATGCGAGGGAGGAGGAGGAGGAGGAGGGGAGGGGAGGGGGGAAGGGCAAGGGCAAGGGGAGGGGGTAGCGTTGGGAGGTGCGAAAGGGTGGATACTGGCTGGCACGGGGCCTAAGGAGCGAGTGCCGTTCGGCCCAGTCCGACGCGTTGGATGTTGCGGATGCGACGGATGCCCGCGAGGCACACTGCGCCTGCCACGACACTCGCTGCAGCACAGACGGCCAAGAAACTGTGCACCTCTTCCTCCAAGCCGGAGGTTAAGTTCATCCCAAACAAGGCTGCAATCAACGTTGCGGCCGATGCGCCCATAGTCAACATGGACGTGCGCAACTCCATCGCCAACAGTTGGTTCCGATTCGCATCCAGCAACAGTTCCACAATCTCTTGCGAACTGTCAATCGTATCTTGCATTTGGTCCGTGTGGGAAATCACCTCTTCCAACTGCTTGTCCACCGACTCCAACATCAACTCCAGCGCATCGTACTGCCACGCCAAACTCTCCGGCGTACGCGGCTGGCCTTGCGCCGCATCGCTCAGATGCATCAAAGCCATATCCTCATCACTCTCCAGCACCTCCACCACCGCCCCTTTCACCCCACGCGCGCGCGATAACAAGTCCCCCACTTTGCGTCCACGCCAGTAGCGTACGCTTGTCCCGATCGATTTGTTGGTCAAGCAAGATGAGCAGCTCGAGAACCAACTGTCGTACCCCCTCCAGCTCGATCTGCAACGCTTCCAACACAGACGCAAGGATCGACTCGAGCGCACGAAACTCGTACGGCAGCGCAGCTCCCGTCAACGAACTTGCGTGGCTGGCGGAGCTAGGCGCAAGGCGAAGGTTGTGTTCGAGGTTGTGAACGAAGGCATTGTGCAGCTGGCTGTTGGACGATCCGTAACTATCGGTGCGCATACGTGCCAGTCAGCAACAGGAAACATCAAGTGGGAGAGAGACTAGGAGGAGACCAGGGAGGAGAGCGGGAGGGTACGAACCCATCAAACAGGAGGACCGTATCGTGCTTGACGAGCGCACGGATGTGCAACATATTCACGAGGAATGCGCCTCGACGAACGAGGATGGTAGGCACAACGTTGGGCACGCGCGAATCGATTTTCCGCAAGTCACGCACTTCCAGCCCATGCGCAGCACACAGCGCCGCCTTGAGAAAGTCGCCACTGACCACACGGCTGTGGCCATCGTGGTCCACCACCGTGCAGCGAGCAGCAACGTTTGCTTCGACGACGACAGGCCCGTCCCGCTCCAGGCCCGGACCGAGGTGGGTCCATTGCGGACGGGGTGGGCGGCGGGAGGAGTTGGAGACAGCGTGGGTAGGGGAGCAAGTGGTGAGCGAGCGCAAGGTCGAGGGCACAGGGAGGGGAGGGGGAAAGCGATTGGCCGAGCCAGATGACGGGGACCAAGCCGTAAGCCGAGGCTGGGGCTCGCGGTGAGAACGGAGGCGAGGAGCACCCGCAGCTTGGGCATGGCCCAGCAGTCGTGGAGCAGGGGGCGAAGAGCGGGCGTGATAGCGAGGGGGATGAACCGGAGGCAGCCAGGGCGGCAAGCAATGTGTCCCGAAGCGGATGGTGGCGGCGCCGTGGCCGTCGGCGTTGGTGTTGGCTCTCAGACAAAGATCTCAGGGCGGAAGAAGGTGACCGGTGAGTGAAATCAGGCACGGTTAAAACCTTGTTAGCTTCATTCGCTCTCCGGCAATATTGTTTTTTCAGCACATCACCGCCATCGTATCAGCCAGCCCCTCTGCTAGCAACAGACAACCATGGCCCAGCCGATGCCGGCCGCCGCAGCATGCTGCTGCCCCCCCTCGTCTCCTCCTCCTCCTTCCGCCGACGTGGAGGCACACGGGAGCGATGGAGCGCAGCCCCCACCTCTTCTTCTCGTCGCCAAGCCGTCCCCGTGGCTGCCTGCCTGGGCCCGCCGTGGCACACGCACCCGCAAGCTCGCCGCTGTCTTGCTTGCGGTCACCGCACTTGGTTTCGTGGCTATCTTTGCTGCTGTGATCGTGGTTCTGCTTCTGCTTGACTCGCTACGGGCTCAGCCCCCGCAGGCCGAACAGGAGGCCATTGCCCGTCGCGCGCTCTTGGTCGGTGGCGACTTGGCCAACCCTGACGCCCCCAGCGATAAGCCCACCCCCGTGCGGGTGCAGATTAAGAAACGGACCGATGACACCATGGACGTGTACACCCAGGTCTGTATGGGCGTGGATCTCCACAATGCCGCCGACGAGTGGATGGCGGCAGCCCAGGCCTCGGGTTTGGTGGAGGAGCAGTGTGGCCTGCCTTGGTGGCAATCCGGTGCCGCCCCAGGTATCCCAGTTGGTGCAACGCCCTCTCTGCTCTTACCGATACGTGGGCCTCCTCCTCGTCCATGCTGGGATCCGACAAGTGCACGCCATTCAGCTCCAGCTCGGTCCCACCAGAGTCAACCAAGCCCAAGCTTGGCCCCCCTCTTCCTTGCCTGAATTCAAGTTGGACCCCATCATGGACAGCGTCTGCCCTGCTACGGCGGCTACGACTGGTGGTGCTTTGGAAGCAGAATCAATTGTGCATCAGCATGTGGTCGATGCTGTCTCAGACTGCCCTTTTCCCCTCCCCTTGATGGAGGGCATGTTTGACATTACCTTTGACCCGGTCTCGTCCCGCTCCGCCCAGTAGAAGGCGTGGTCTCTTGTGGTTCCCTTCCTCCAGGTCGGGGGTGGGGGAAGATGTGGCTCTGTACCCTGTGCACATCAAGGCCCACGTCGTGCCTCTCTCCGAAACAAAGTTCGACGGCAGAGGAACCTGAGCCGGATCGTGTCGACCCCACTCTTCCCCGGATATGACCAGCGGCTCAGGGCGGAGTGCACGTTTCCAACGTATCCCTCGCTGCCCTTTCCATAACGGAAGCCGCCAAGGCTGTCCAGCAATGGCCCTTGCTCCCGGACGCCTCAAGGCCCCCCTGGTTGGCCACTGAAGCGGATCGGTCACTTGTCAACTTGGGTGCATGGTACCCATGGCCCGGTGGAGTTCAGGGTGAGTGCGCCTTTGTTGCGTGCGCTCCGTTGCTTTTCTGGTATTTCTGGCCCGGACGATGGGAGCGGCAGTGGCAGTCATGACGACCCGTCCGGGGGATGGTGGGATCAGTGGGGAAATCACTTCAAGGTACAGCTTTCCTCTGCGTCGTTTAGCCCGCTTTCTTTGGCCAGGAAGGAGCAGAGACGGAGCCCCTGTGGTCAGTCGAGGCGGGATCGGATGGAAAGTGGCAGTGCACGTATCCAGTGCAATCTTTGCCCCGTTCGAGATCGACTGGCCCTTCACCGTCCCGATCGAGCTCGATCTTCCCTCGCGCAAGGTTGGCTCGATTCAAGTCCCGCCCACAGATTGGCCACAATGGAGTTGCTCCCGTTTAGCTTGAGCAATGGCTCGACACTTGTCACATTGCAGGGGCAGATTCGTCCCTTGTCCGACATGGACGACATGGACCTCCGGATGCGGGGGACGCACTGGATGCCTTTTTGGCTGGATGGCTCCAAGGTCTACCAGTCCGCTTCTTGTCCGGGGAGGCGATGCTGTGCACGAGCCGAGCTGGGGATGCAGGTGCCTTCTTGGCTCTGCTCCATCTGGAAGAAAGTCGAGTACGCGCTGGACCTGGCCCCGCTGGCTAACCTCCTTCCGCGCCCAGGTCATCCCGGACCAAGCGACGCCCTGATGAATCTACCGGAACTAGTGCAGAACCCAGCGTTTCATAACGTCTCTCTCCGGCATCATTGGCCCACACAAGCTCACCGTCACCGCCGACTTTACCGCTGAAATTCACCTGCCCGCCGAACTCGACCCGGTGACATCCAACTCCATGCCCTTTGGCCTGACGTGGTCCTGGTTTCTCTCCCGCCGGAAGAGAGGTGAACGCGACGACGACGAAGCATCTCCCCGCATCACCGACCCAGCTCCAGCCAGCTGCCAAGCCTACCCATCCGGTCGACCTCTCCTTCCTCCCTCTCTTGGACGACCCTCCACCTGGACCGAGGTACCTTCTGAACCGCCGCTCCACCTCCCTTCCCCGCTCCCGCCAGGCGCCTTTTCTCATATCCGTCTGCCCACCTGGGCCGCCACTAGTCTTACTTGGCTCCCGGTGCAGGGGGGAACGAAACTGAGATGAAACGGGTGCTGCACACCCGGTTGATCGATGTCCCGCTCGATCCGCTCCCGGGGCAAGTGGGGAGATGAGTAATTCCTGTGGGCTGTGACGCAACGGGATGTAGACTTGCAAGCGTGGGGAGAGACGGGCGTACGGCCTCTCTGCCGGCGTTGGGCGGGCACGTTACCACCCTTCTGGCTGTTCCCATCGTCACACGTAACGGTCAAGAGGGGACGGTACTAACCGCGTAAAGAGCGGCGGAAGTTGAATCCGTGTGGTGCATATCGTGGTTGTGCAGCTATGGGCTACTAGTATTTGGTTGGGTATATGTTTTCCTTTCTCTTTTTTTCTCTCTTCGCCTCTCTCTCTCTCTCCGTTTCTCCCCCGCGCGCTGAACTAACAGTGGCGAAGAACCCCCCCCCCCCCTTTCTGTAATTGTTGTATGTTTTCTTCTGTCTGGTTTAAAGACGCTGTTCCCGTCGTCGCGTCACTATCAAATGTGTTCCCGCCGAAACCTCGAGCTGTACTGTGTAAGGAAAGGATGCACATGAAGCCCATGGTAGAAAAAGAAAGCTGCAGTGAACCCAGCTGGTCAGGCTCCATTGAGCGACCGTCCCGTGCACTCATGTCGGAGGATCGCGGATCGATGCAGCCGAAAGGGGGGGCAAGGGGGAAAGAGCAAAGAATAGAAAGGAGGGACGTTGGCTTGTCCCCGGTCCATATGTCGTGGAGGAGGTGGTCGAAAGTATGAATTACGGTAGGGTAGGATGCAGACTAGGGCGCGTCCCCTCTCGCACCTCAGATCTGGACGCGGCTGTAGCGCTTGTTGACCCCGATTTGGCACATGCAAAAGGCGAGGAAGCAGGCGTAGATGAAGGCGACGGTGTAGCATGTGTGCGCAACAGCATGCCCATCTTTGGGGTCGGAGGTGGAGCCCATGAAGGCTGGTCGTATGCCAGGACGAGAGGCGAGGCAAGGTCAGCAGAGAGGGCGAAGGCGCGTGCAGACGGGGGGGGATGGGATGGGGACGTACCTTCCCAGTCGTGGTCGTACCCCCAGCCAATGACGGCGAGAAAGACAACGCCAAAGGAGCTGAGGACGGTGCAGCAGCTGGCGCTGCCGATGCCCACCACAGGACGCAGACGCAGGGGCGACGACATGGCGCGGCGGCGGCGGGGGCAGGGGGGCAGGTGTGGGTGGTGGGGGCCGCCGAGTGGGCGGGATGGGGCGCGGGAGGCGGACGGACGCTGCTCGGTGCAAGTGCTGGTTCGAGCACGCAGTGAAAGTTGCAGGCTGCACGGGGGGTTGAAATGTGCAATTGCATCCCAGCGCATCGATGGACGCCATGTGTCATGGCCGGCTGTGGGCAGCCAGGACGGCCACGCCCTCAGCCTCAACCCTCACGCACCTCCCTCGCTCCCCTCGCTCCCCCGCCGGCAGCATCCACCCGCCCCCCTCCGCCTCGGCCGACCCCCGCCCCCGCCCCCCCCCCCCCACCACCACCACGCGGCTGCCTTCAGCAGCCTAGGATGCGCGGCCGCCATCGGCCTCCCCCTTGGCCACGCCTGGCTATGCTCCGCGTTCGCCGGCCCAGGTGACAGTGTGACAGACACGAGACACACCCACAGCCTGCCCCGGCGCCTCTGGGCATGTGCTTCGGACTCAAGTCTGACATCATCCATCGCCTCCATTCGCCCGCACCCACCCAGGCCACCTGGCCAGGCCAGCACAACGATGGGAACGCATATCTGTGACGAGCGCGTGGGTGCGCTGGTGCCCGTCGTCGCTGGAGCCCGGCGATTTGGCTGAGATCTCAGCAGCAGCGCCCTGCCCAGCACTTGCCCCATGAAGCTTGGACCGGATGCTGGAAGCTGCCCTCTTCACTAGTTGCCAGGTACTCGTCACTGCCGCCGGCGGCTATGTACCCGATGCCCTCACGGAATGCACCGTGTTGACCTCTATCATATCACCCCGGCCCACCAAGGCGCACACGCGGCCACCACCTCGTCTCCTCCCCTCCGTCTCCTCGTCCGCCTTCCACCCCACCTGCCCACCATGGCCATCGGCGACCACCTGCCCTCGCGGCCCGTCGACCGCGAGCGCGCCGAGGCCGACCTGGGCATGCACATCAAAAAGGCATGCAGCCCCGAAGAACCTCCCCCAAGCAGAAGCACGTTCGCAAGTGCATCGTCTACACCTGGGACTACCACACCTCGGTTGCGTTTTGGACGGGGCTCCGTGTCCAGCCCATCCTGGGTGAGGAGGTGCAAACGTTCAAGGCAATGATCGTCGTCCACAAGGTCCTCCAACAGGGCCACCCCATCGTACTACGCGAGGCTCAGCAACATACTACCTGGTTCGAATCAGCGGCACAGATGGCGGAGAGCGCCGCGCCTGGTCCAATAATTATGTCCCACTGATCCAGGCCTATGTCAAACTCCTGTTGTCTAAACTCAAGTTCCACCGCAACCATCGGGAATTCAATGGGCTCTTTGAGTACCAAGAATACATTGCGCTCAAGCTCATCGACAACCCGGACGAAGGGTAAGCCCGCCACACCTTCTTTCCCTTTCCCTTTGCCCTCCGCATGCTAAAATTGCGTCTTCCCCTCTTTGATCAGGTACGAGACGATCAGCGACCTGATGGACCTGCAAGACCGATCGATTCGTTCCAGAAGATGGTGTTTGCCTACTTCCGCCCGCAGAGCAACAACGAAGCGCGAATTGCGGCTCTCGTACCGCAAGTGATGGAGTCGTACGGAATCTACAAGTTCCTCACCTCGATGCTCCGTGCCATTCGCCGTCGCATTGATGCTCGGACGCCATTGAACCATTACAAAACCGTTACAAGCACCAGCACCACAATTTGCGCCGGTTCTATAACGAGTGTGCTAGCCTCAAGTACCTCACCTCGCTCATTACTGTTCCCAAATTGAACCGTGATCCACCAACTTACTTGAGTCGGAGAACGCACCGGACTTGCCCGCACGCAGCGCATCCACCCCTGCCCCACCATCCCGAAGCGATACCCCCGCCGGTCCATCGCAAGCGGAGATCGATGAGCAGGCCCGGCTCTTGAAGCACTACGAGGACAAGCAGAAGGCGCTCAAGGACCAGCAAGAGGCCGAACGGAAACGGCAAGCTGAATTGCAAGCACAACAGCAGCGTGAATTTGAACAAGAACAGCACGCCAAGCCGAGCAGCAACGCATTGCCCAGGAACAACTTCTCCAGCAACAGATGGCTGCGCTGCAGGAGGCCGGCAGGCCGAGTTAGAGCGCGACCTGCTCAGTATGCGCGGGCAATGGGAGCGCGACCAGCTCATGCTGGAACAGTACGATCGTCGAGTCAAGGCACTCGAAACCGAATGGCTCTGTGGGGGCCAATGTGCAGGCGCAATTGGGAGCCAAGGACGACTTGATTCGGCAGCTTCAAGAGCAGGTGCAGCTCTGGCGAGCAAGTACGAGGCGTTGGCCAAGCTGTACAGTCAGCTGCGAGCGGAACACTTGGACATGTTGGGCAAGCACAAACAGTTCCAACTCAAGCTGGTAGTGCACAGGAGGCGGTGGACAAGATGGAACGGATGCAGAAGGACGTTCGGGCCAAAAACCTTGAGTTGGCCAACATGATTCGCGAACGGGACCGAGCGGTTTGAGCTGGACAAGATCCGCCATTCACAAAAGGAAGAGTTTGACCGTCTCAAACGTGATCTGCGGTTTGCCAATGAGCGAGCGGAGGATGCTTCGCGTGCACGGTCGTCCGAGATGGGAAGCGTGATGGATACGCTGAACCGTCAAATCACCGAGCTGGAGGAAGCACTGCAGCAAAAGCAGAGTGAGACGACAGCAATGCGATCCAGCTGCGTGAATGGGAGGATGCAATGACCCGGCTCAAGGAGGAGAAGGACGCTGAGATTGCGATCCTGCAAGAGGGGATGGACTCGACCATCCACAAATGAACAACCTCTCTCTTGTCCAAGGTGCCAACGACCAGGCTGTCAATGCGCAGATTGACACCATCATCCTCGACAATACTCAGAAACTCAATTCGATCATCGACTCGATTCTCCAAGCTTGTGCTGACAAAGTGGACGATGCCCTGTACGAGCTCGAGTCCCCGTCCTCGCATGGCAACAATACGGCTACGCCAGAATAGTGCTTTCAATGATTGAAAAGGGGGTGGAGAATGTGGTGGAGTTCTCTTCAGTTTTCAGCTTGTTCCTCGATGGCAAGCGCGGTGGTGAGCACGTCGAGGTCATCAAGAAGGCCAACCAATTTGCCCAGACGACAAGCGACATTTTGTTGAGTGCCAAGGGAATCACGCGCCTTGCCCAGAGCGATGATGCAGCGGACACGATCGTCTCGACCGACGTACGGCGGGAACGACGGTGGTCCGGTTTTTCGAGAGTCTTCAAAGTTACCGTCCTGCGGCGCAGCGACAGGCCGGATTGGCGAGTCAGACAATGCAAGCTCGCTCGTCATTGACGGAAATGGGATCGCTGGTGGAACAGATGCTCAAGTCGCAAGGGGACAAAAAACTCCTCGCCTCAACGGACATGGGGATGTGGTAGAGAATGAAATGCTGAATGCGGCAAATGCAATTGAGGCCGCTACCCAACGCCTTCAATCCCTCCTCAGCCGGCCCAAGGAGAAGTACAGTGCTACCGATTTGGCTGTGCACGACGCTATTCTGGCCGCTTCACTAGCTATCACCAAAGCGATCGCAGGCTTGATTCACGCTGCCACCGAGTCGCAACACGAGATTGTGGCATGGGCCGCGGCTCGTCGACCAACCAGCAGTTCTACAAGAAGAACAACCGTTGGACCGAGGGACTCATCTCGGCCGCGCGCGCCGTCGCATTCGCTACCACCATGTTGATCGAAGCAGCAGACGGGGTGATCGCGGGGACACACTCGCTCGAACAGTTGGTCGTAGCTTCCAACGAAGTCGCGGCTACGGCCTCAGTTGGTCGCTGCGTCCGGGTCAAGGCAGAGCTTATGAGCAAAACTCAAGACCGCCTAGAGCGGGCGCCAAGGCAGTGACTGAAGCGTGCAAAGCGCTGGTACGTCAAGTCAAGACCATCACTGAAAACCAGTCGACTGAGGAGGGCGAGGCGGACTATGCCACCATGGCGACCCATGAGTTTAAGGTGAAGGAGATGGAACAGCAAGTCGAGGTACTGAAACTCGAAAAGGAATTGACCCTGGCCAGACGCAAGTTGGGCGCGATGCGTCGGGCTGGGTACCACGCGTTTGAAGATGAGGACTGAACGTTGAACGTACATACCTCTTCTTCATCTCATCTGTCTCTCGTGTGCCTCCTCAAGTGACATTTATTGCTTTGTGCCGCCTGGACTGTCGACCATGCAGCTGTCCCGGTCATTCACGGTTCACGATTTACGGGTGTGTCCAATCGATTTCTATTTTGCCCTGTTGGTCTCTGTCGTATAGGTGCAACTAGGACGAGAGGACGTTAATGATGCACATGCCGGATACAGAGGGCTAGATGGCAATGGAAAAATGAAACTTGAGACGAGGCCACAACAAACCCCTGGCACACGACATCGCACAGAACAGCGGGCAAACGCTCGCGCTCATTAATCATTCCGGTCGTTGGGCCGGTGAAGTTCATGCTCCATAAGTGCCATAGCCTCGGGCCTGGTGGGCGGACGCGTTCCAAAGCACTCGGTCCCGACACGGACATTGGTGCTGCCAGCCATGATTGCGACCTCGAGATCGTTAGACATGCCCATGCTCAGCTCCAATCCCCCATCTGGCGCCGGGGACGAAGAGGAAAACAAGGTTGCGGCGTACTCGGCGGCCGACGAGTGGCCCTCCGGGGCGGAACGGACCAGTGTGCCCAATGTCTCGTCAGCCCGAAGAAGGTCGACCAGCCTGGTCCGAGTCTCGACGAGCGTAGCAAAGTCGGGGTTGGCATCGACGATTGCCTGCGCGCGGCGTGCGGGTCAGTTTTGGCCAAGGCAAGGTCCGCCTCGGCCGCTTTGCTATGGGCAAACGAGCCAATGGTCATGAGCCCAGCAAAGAGGAGGTGGGGCACTTGGTAATCACGTGTTTGGCCAGTACCACAACGGGGGATTCGGGCCCACAAGTCTCACCGGTCAAGGGCGCAAGACCCGCCTGTTCGTCTCCCCCGATGTGTTGATCTGGATGAACACGCGCAGAGGGGTACTGCGTTCAGAAGGTGCTGAGCAATGTACTTTTCCATCTGGTCAGCCGCCTTGGCAGACTCGAGCGTCTCCACAGCATACAGGTTGGGAACGGCAGCCAACATCTTAGCTTTGTTGCTCTGCAGTGCACCAATAAAGTGCCACTGAATCGAGCGGGGCAAGACATGTGACTTATCCACCAACTCTTGCACGTAGTTCTCACCAAAGTGACGTTGACCCGTCTTGGCGTATGCAGCCATAATGGAACTCGGGGGATGCAGCTTAGATACGGCCACTAGTCTTGGTGCCTCGGAACGCCACCCAAGTGAGCAGCTCAGCTCGCTTGCCCGTGCCACCTCGGCCCGCACCGAGCCGATGCGAGCGACAATCTCGGCTTCCCGCTCGGGCGAAGGACGGGCATACGAGCCGTACGCGTCAGCCGCGGCGGAGGAGGCATGCGATACTGTGTTGGACATGGCACGGAAGGATGTGGGGAAGGTAGGCGATAGGCGTGGGCAGGGGGGCATCCGCAGCCGTAAGAAGATGGTGGTGCAACCGACGAATCAAGTTGCGCAAAAATCCAAAGGCCAACAGTTGCTTCACATCGGCAGCTGAAAAACTGGCAAGACTGAAATAATGAACTGGAGAATCGCCGAATGGGCAGACTAATGTTCAATTGCGAGCCTCCAGGTGTCCCCTGGCCTCAGCGGGCCTCAGCCTTCTCCTCTGTATTGGGCACACGACCAAATCGGCGCAGTGCGTCTGTCTTCCATCCCTTATATCCATCTCTTCATTGCCAGAATCTAGAACATGTCATCCTGAGTACTAGGCTCTCTCGCCGTGGTCTTGACTTCTTGTTGGCCCGGTCCTCAGCACCCTCAGCTCAGCTGTGGCTGAGCGGCTGAGAGCTGAACTGCTGTGTGTTTTTGGTATGAGATCCGAGATTGGGAAGTTAACGCAGTCACGTATAGTGCACAGTGATTATACACTGGCTTATACGCGCGTACCACACCAAGTTGGTCGTCGGCTACGGGAGCAGCTTGGGGCTCTTATTGATGGCTATATCTTCCCGGAAACCTAATATATTTTGTCCCAATTGTTGTGCCCAACACCCCCACCGATAGGTGTTTGATATTGCAGCAAGAAATACTTTTGTTGGCTTTCTGGCAGCTCGCTTTTTTCCTTCTTAGTCTCGCGCTTTTACTGGGGGTTAACTGGCACTAAAAAGTGTGTGACTACGGAGGCGGATAGAAGGACAAAAAGATGAACCAAACTTGGATTTTGCATACCGTAAGTCAAAACGGAGGCAGTGGAGGGAGACGGAGACGCGCGACACAAAACTGTTCAGCGCAGAGAAGAGGGCTGCCCAGAACAACGAGCCGCACTCTGTTCCGACGGTTGACGAAGTTGCCTCTCCATTTTTCTTCCCTGGGAGCGTAACCACATATATATGTGAGGAGGAAAAAGGTGAAGCATGCATCCGTGCTCGAGAGGGTGGAAGAGTCAGTTGTGTATACGCAAATCAAGTTACCCTGTGGAGAAAAAGGTGGAACAGAATCCAGGTAGGCATACCGAGAGCTGTATATTGCATAGTTTGCAAATCCGGCTGATCCATTCAGTATGCCCGTGGGTGGTACAGGGTGTACACAGTGTGATTAGACCGATGGATGTCCAAATCATCCCATAGAGTCTTCTCGCAAAAAAACGGGCTGCGGTAAAGGTGGCACCTCTCGGTGGCTTGCAAAGTTACCGAAAAGGCTATGATAGCCTCGAAATGGCCATACCGTGTGTACAAAAAAGGCGACCTTCATGTCCTCGTGTTCTTTTCCTTAAGCGCAGAGGTGATTAAAGTGGTTTCACCCCAAACTACGGATGAGGTCCAGCTTTGGGTGAAGATATCTAGTGGCTATCGGCAGGCGTTTGAGAGTGAGTCGCTCCTTACACAGGACAAAACCTCTGTATCGTTACGATAATAAGGGTCAGAGCACAGTAGTTATGACGTGGAGAAGGTGCGGTACGCGGACCATCCTTCCTCTTAACGAAGAGGACGCCAGTTCCAAAAGTCGAGAGACGGGTATCCACCAAAGAAGAAACCAGTGCGGTTTTGTCTGGGATCTCTCTGTCAGCTTCACTTCCATAGGCCTAAAGGCACTCCCGGTTCCCATGTGGGAGTGGGGAAAGGGGAAAGGGATAATCTCTCAAAAGTGTTGTCACACGGTCGTTCGTGTGATGAAATAGTAAGTGTGTATAATATGCATATGTTCTCACCTTTCAACTCCCGTCGCTCCCGCTTTCAGCCTTCCATCCGTCAAATTGCGTGAACCCTCATCCTTTGGCTACGTCGAGTTCAGTCCCCTCAATCTTGTCGCGTAGGTTATCTTCCCCCATGACGAATTCTGTCTCTGTCCAGTCACAACTCTGGCAGTGGTTGTCCTCCCCTGCCCCCCCCCTCTCTGTCTGTCATTCCGGAGGCTTCAGACATGTTACTACTGCTCAAGCCGGTGAATAATAGGCAGTCTTGCCACATCTGCAGAGGCCTCTTCTGCTTTATGCTCAGAGGCCACTCCTTTTGCCGCTAGCTCTGCTCGGATTCACCAGCCAGTTCAAGCGCGAAACCACCGTGAGTCGTCCTTCCGTTCTCTATAAGGGATAGTACACCATACATATGGGTGAGCCTCCTGGCGAAGCTCACCCGTCTCGACAATAAGCACCACAACTTCTTGCGCCAGATGGTTGCGTACCAAAGATAGAGGTGGGAACCTGGAAAATCTTCAGCTTTCCGACGGTATCATGAATTGCATTGCATCTACAGCATACTAAGTAGGGGTTGCACAAACCCGGAGAGAATGCTATTTATCTTCATAGAAGTAATGCATCTCTCCGGAAGAGAAGCAATACACTCTGGAGGCTGATAACAGGTAACAGCGGGCTTGAGCTACTGCCACTATATTTTAAGGATTGTCCACCACCATTATGATATGCAAGGATGTGGCACCATGCGATAAAACAGAGGTAGTTGTATTAGATAGGAAAGAACGTGGTGTGAACGAAGATGTGGGTGCGTTACTGAAGGGCTATCTTTGGAACGTGTATGTCTCGTCAGGCGTATACTATCTATGACAAAAATGCATTGCATGTTACATTTCGTTTCGTTGGCTCCTGCTGGAGACCGAACCATGAGATCGGAGAGACAGTGTATTCTTTTGGGGCTACTACAAAAGCATGATTTTGCCCAGAGCGTTCCGCAACCTTTCCTGATCTTATGTACTCAACACCCTTCCAACTGAATACGTACGACTCGTCCGAGGCAGACTACTAATATGCATCGCTACAATCGCCTCCGATGCCAGCCAAGTCAGCACACACTTTTTCCAGAAGGAGTGCGCCTCACAGAAGAAAAAGCCACATAATATAGACGAGACGTACATGAAACCCCAGCCTCCTGTAAAACAGAGTCTCAGTCCCATTGGACATGCAAGGCCGGGAGCGACGTGGTTAACGCTTCACCTGCAACACTTTTAGTTATTCACGTGCGTACACCTCATCTGAGTATACGTGTAAATATCTCTACAGAAAATGCTAGGGACATCTTGCAATACATGTGTTGTGTGTCCACCCCCCTAACAAATCTGTTGACCACTGAAGGTACTGAAGGGTCTGAAGGTCAGCCACCTCCGAGGTCACCCTGGCCCTCTTATCCATGCCGCCACACCAACAGTATAGTATCCCTATATCCTCTAGCCTTGTGCCACTCGTCCTTCTTCTTCTCATATCATCCTCAGTATGGGTTATGGGTTCAACGTTCAACCCAGCTCATGTCTTTTCTCTACCACTGCATCACTGCACTTGGGACGTCGCTGGGTAACCACAACAGAAGGATCATTAAAATTCCCATACGGAATTCATCCAAGTTGACGATGAGTGATACATGGTCATGTATAGGTCACATGTAACATCGGCCATGAATACACAATCTATCGTGTACAAAAGATATGTCTTTTGAATCCTTTTCATTTGGATAATAACAGAGGGAGAAGACAGAGAGGAAAATGGCTATAGGCCCATCAGATCTCAGATCTCAGATGCTCGTCTTCAAGCTTCAAGCTTCAAGTTTCAAGCTCTTCAAGCCTCATGCAGCGCGCCGAGGCCCAGCGCCCAGCCGATCATCTCCGATGCTAAGTGCTGCAGCGCTTCCTTCCAATTCAGAGAGAGCCCAATGGTATATGGTAACGCCATCACCGCGATCTCAAAGTGACGCGTCACGCGTGACGCATCCCCCAGCGAGATTTTTGTGGTTTCACAAGGGACACGCACGTGTTATATACAGGCGTTTGGCTGTCTAAGTTGCAACCTACCATGCTTCAAGCTTCACGATCCACCACTCTGCATTGGTACTGAGCTACTTCTACACCTATAAGCACAAAGGACTTTCATTTTTTTTCAGAACCAATAGTGCCCGAAGTTGGACAGAGCTGAACCAGGCTGGGCGCTGGACCCACAAAGAAGGTTCTGTGGCGGATCATCGACCATCGATCCACGTACGTTCATCGGTTCATCGATCATCGGGACAAAAGAGATTAAAGTGCGTGACTAGCTTTAAGCTTTGCTAGTTCCTGGACGGCCAGTGCAGGGCCACTGGCACCAGAGGCCTGGGCGTGGCCTGGCGTAGCTCGCCCTGCCTACCTGGGACCTGGGGCTTGCAATGTATGTAGGTGCACCAATGTCCGGCCGCATCCTCAGACAATGTGAGACGTGTGACATGGAACTCAGAGCGGAGGCAGGACGTCTGTGCGGGCTTAAATGTTACAGTGAGATCCGAGAGGCGTGTACTTCTTACATACCCAACCACAGAACCTCCAAAAGCGGTGCCGTGTGGAGCCCACCAACCCTAAGGCCTAAGGCCCAACGCGAGAATTCGCAACCGAATCCGCAACCGGAAACCGGCAAACTCCGCACCCGGCGGGTTCATAACTTTTGCGGTTATAAGCGTAACGCGTAGCACGTGAACCTGCGTGGCGCACACCGAACGTGCAACACACGCAACGCAACACGGCGAAACGTGCAGATTAAACAAGAGCGCGCCAATGTGGGAAGAAGAGCTGTCCGAAAAGTCACCGAAGTCACCTCGTCTCGTTGGTACCACTTGAAGCTGCAATTAGGTGGCTAGCCTAGCTCCAAGCTTCAAGCTCTTCAACTTTATGCATGCAAATGATCATGTGGTTGCAAGTGTGTTTACTATGCAGATTTCCCCTGTCCCTGAGGCCTGAGGCCCGCTTCCATCTGATGCTTGGGTGACCGATGAGTCTCATCACTGAGACTGAGTCCGATGAGTATATAGCAGGGTTGGAGGGTTGGCATTGCATGACATGTGGCGCATGACATACATGTGGCAGCCGGGGTGTATCAAGTGGCGATCGAGCTTCGATATCGATGAAAGCTGGGCACCTCAGGCCTCAGGCAGCGTGAACGCTCAGGCGCTCAGGCTGGAGCATTGTGTGGAAGATCATATACGCAAGAGAGGGCATTAGGCCGATATCTGGTATCCAGTAACTAACCTACTGTAACATGTAACCGGCGGGTTATTAATAGTAACCGGTAACCGGTAATCGTTCGATGATCGATGAACGTCGCCGAGGCTCAGCGCTCCCATGCTCAGCGCTCACATGCATCACAGTAGTACCCAGCGTATCTGTATCACAGCGTATCAGTATATCAGCACTCCGCGATTACACGGACGTTCGCGCATCGCTTACAGTCTATAAACGATCTCTCTGTGGATTGGGTGCTGTAGAAGACCAACAGAGAGCAGGTAGTTGATGGTGTGTATTGCATTGCACATGATCTACAGAGGCTAACCAATATTTTTGCCCTCTTGGAAGGAATGTTGGAAGAAATGCACCGGAAGGATCCGGGCTTGGGCTACCGGCGCTACTACACCAGTGTGACGCTACTACAGCTACTGTGCAAGCTTTTTTCAAGCTGCAAGCTTCAAGCTTCAAGCTTCAAGCTTCAAGCTTCAAGCGTCAAACTTTGTGAAAAGAGCCTCATGATGATAGTACTTAGGTGTCTAGAAGGTGGAAATTATGCGGCCTATCCGTGCCATATCAGTTCCATATCCCCCACATCTGTGGCGGAGAAATAACGACATGACATGTGACATGTGACACTCGCAAAGCGCGACAATAGTCTGAGTGACTAGTGATCGGTGACCATCGATTATTCGGCCTTTGGCCTTAGTACTTAGTATTGTACTTGGTTGTCTATATGTGACTAGGTGACTAATAAGCGACTAGGTGGCGAGGTGGCGGCGTTATTCCGAAAAGCCACCGCCAAGAATAGCGTTGCGTTGAGGACTCTCAGATCTCAGACTGAGTACTCAGAGTACGTTGAGCGCGTGTGGAGCGCTAGGATCGAATCTAAGACCTGAGGATCTGAGATCCTGCGTGGCTGAAAGCGTTCGCAGGCGTTCGCTGAACCCAAGCACGCCTCGGTCTGGATTATCGCCCTCTTTCTCGGTCGAAATCGTTCTGCTGCTCCAGGCTGCCCCCCCCCAAGACCGCACTGGCTGCTGGGCTCCAGGCAATAAGGTGTAGTAACTAGTAGTAGTAGCTCGTAACGCGTAATTGCAGTATTAGCAGTAACGTTGTGTTAACGCCGCAGCCACACACTTGCAGTACGCCAGTATCGAGTATCTATCTTACACGACAGACTCGTATCGCGCCACAGAATGTTGCGGAACACATAACCTGTATGTGGCCAATAGCGAGTAACTTACTGTTACTGTCGCATATGCCGCAGGCCTACTAAAAGTACCTCCATGAATCGCCATCCTATGGGTTAGCACGCAAAAGCTACCCTTTGGATTCCATCCGTCTTCCTTGCTCGGCCTCACTTCCTCGCCTCATCTCTCACCACCAGCACCATCCGTCTCGCTCTCTCTTTCGGTATATACACAGCCTAAGTGCCACCGTTACGTTTTCCGTCCCAACCGCTACTCTTCCAGGACTTCACCACTGGAGCCGCACTTTGCTTTCTGTGACTCTTGCTCATCTTCCTCCAACAACACGTGCCTTCGCATCACCCCCTTTGTCGGCACCAAGGCTTAATCCCAGTGCACCCTATTACCCTCAGTCGCCGTTAGTTGTATTATCGCCATGACCAATCCAGCACAAGGAGTGGGATACATTTTGATTGGAACGTACATCAATGTGTGTCTCTTTGGCTTGTCTGTGGTACAAGTCTATCTTTACTTTACCCGCTTTCAGCGTGACCCTTGGGGCATCAAGGCAGTTGTTTTCCTCCTTATCGCTTGCGACATTGTAAACAGTGTCTGCGTCTGCACCTCCATCTATCTCTGGCTCGTCTCGCATTATGGCGACGTGGGATACTTGAACCGTATGGTCCCCTCTTTTCTTGGAGCACTCCAATCCACCGCCATTACAACTTACTTTTGTCAACTGGTACGCACAACAAACCCACATCCCCTCACTGCTTTCGTCCACCGCCGTCGTCGGTCGGCATGACTCGCCGCTTTCGCCGGAACGCTGACTTGGATTGTTTCTGATACAGTTCTTTGCGTGGCGCGTCCAGGTGCTCCGCAAGCAATGGTGGCTGACTGGCATCATCGTGTTGTTCTGCACATTTGGCTTGATTGGCTCGATGGCGACGGTGATCGGTTACAGTGTGATCAAGAGCGGCCCTCTGTTTACCAACCTGTGGGTCATGCAGCCTGCCATGCTGGTATGGTCGTGCTGCTTTGTCACATGCGACTCGATCACCACGGGCGTCTTGGTTTATACACTGCGCAAAGCAGTCACTGGCTTCAACGCTACCACCGACTCGAACATTGCGCGATCAAAAACCTTGTCTTGCAAACTTCCGCCCTGACCATGATTGTCGACTTGGTTCATCTCCTGATTGTTGCGATTCGAGTATGTGCATTTTTGTGTACCAACACCACCACTGCTTACACGTTGCTGTGGTGGCGGTGGTGGATATGACCAACCAAGCTGACCTTCTTTCCCTTTCCCTTTCTGTTCTCTGTGTGTCTCGCCTCCTTGCAGCCCGACCTTATGGCCCACTTTATCGCTAGTATCGCCAGCTCCAAACTTACCCTCAACTCCCTCATGTCCACCCTCACACGCAATCCCGGCTCCCACATGCTGGGGGAAGACTGCGACTCCAACCCGCAACACGACCAACAACGTCATACCACCATTGTTCTGCCTACCTTGGCTTCGCCCCTGCGAATTCCCGAACCCAGCGGTATGGTGCACATCACCACCGTCCAAGAAAAGTTTACGTCACTTGCGCCCGGCCGGGCAAGTTCGACGGCTTTTGCCAAGGAAGAGACAGGCGACGAGTTTGTCTGACCGAAGACCCGTTGGTACCACTGCTTTCTTCTTCCCTTTTTTCCCCAGTACTTTTACCACTTGAGCTGAAGATACCAGCCTTTTAGTTCTCATCTCCATCACCTGCGCTCCCTATGATCGCACCCTTTAATTCGGCTCGCAATATTCCCCCTGATTCGTTTCGTTTTCCCGTCCGTTTTTCTTATCGATGCGACGTGTGTACTATATCGAGAAGTTATGTCGAGGATCGATACAGTTGATGGATACAGTTGATGAAAGATGACAAGCTTGAAGCTGCACAATCTTGATTCAAATGGGTGTGGCATGGAGACAGAAGCCGAGCGATGGGTGGATACCTAACTCTTGTTGTGACCCTTTCGTTACGTTCATTTACCCACCAGCGATCCCGAACCCTTTCGATTCGGTAACAGTCACCTCTCCACTTCCTATGTTTCTCAGAACCTCGTTGGCTGGTACGCTCGTTCTTCTCAAGGCCATACGACTGTCCGTAGATTCGAATAATAGGTACGGACACTCGGCTTGTTCAGCCTGCCGGCCTAGTTCCGTCACCCTGGTACCGTTGTATCGTAGGATGAGCACCTGAACCTTTACTTGTACCTAAGCCTGCTGCACGTGTACTGCGTTACCGTCAACGTGCGGCAAGGGAGAAAGGGAGGGAGATGGCAGTGGAGGCGGACCAAATGCGTTTCATTTCGTTGTGGCCTAGGGGCAGGTTAATTCATCACATTGAGATGTATAGCGTCCCTTTGCCGCAGTGCCGTCCCATGCCCCATGTCCCATGTCATACTGTGTATGCCCCAACGGCTAAAGATGGTGAACAAGGCGGGGGACGAGCTTGGAGGGTAAATAGTACCCGGAAGAAGCACGACAAGTCCCAAAACGTCCCACCTCCCCACCTTCTTTTTCTTCCCCCCCCTTATCCATTATCCTTTATCCGTCAACCTTTCCGCTCAGAGGTCGTCCGGACTGGGAGCACGACTGTACGTGAAAGAGTGAGCGCGGGAGCGCGTGCCCGGGGTCGACGTGCCTTGCGACTCCATCTCGGCAAAGTTATCGTCAAAGTAATGCGCGGCAGTAGAGCGAGGGGTGCGGGGTGTGCGTGGCAGTCCATCCACCTGCGCCGCAGCAAAGATGGAAAATGCCACGAGTCCCGTCCAGCCCGTCTGGTGCGACGCGCCCAACCCTTTGCCCGAATCGCCATGGAAAAATTCATGGAACAGAACCAAGTCGCCACATGTATAGTCCAAAAAGGGTACCCCGCCATTCGCTGGACGCCGACCGGTGCTGTCCCGCAAAAAGAGGGAAATCAACCGTTCTTGCAACTCACTCGCCACCTCGCCTAACGTGGCTAGGTCCCCCGAACCCGTAGGAAACTCAACTTGAAACGTGTCGCCGTAGTACTGGTAGAACCGCTGCAGACTCTCGATCAAGAGAAAGTTGACTGCTAACCAGATCGGCCCGCGCCAGTTGGAGTTGCCACCAAACATGCCCGAATGTGAGTCCCCAGGCCAATAGCCAGCACAAACCTCCTCCCCGTCAATCACGGTCGAGAAAGGTCGGTCTTGGTGGTACTTGGACAAGGAACGGATTCCATACTCGGAAAGGAATTCAGATTCGTCCAACATCCGACGCAGAATGTGCTCCAGCCGCTCACGGTTGACCATGGCCAGCAGACGACGGTCACCTTTCCCGACAGTGGACATGTTGGCAATGTTGCGCTGAGCCAACTCGCTGCGATTGTCAAGGAACCACTGCATCCGACGGGCAAACGAGGGAAACGTTTCAGCACGACCGGCTCGATGGTTAGTGTCGCATACAGCGGCATCAGTCCCACAAGCGAACGGAAGGGATTAACTGCGAAACCCCGTTGCCCCATGAAATGGCGTCGTAGTAAAACTTATCCTCCTCGGACCACAACGATACATCCTCGTCATCATCCGCATTCTGGTAAGTCATTGCGTCCGAGATGTAGATAAAGTGCTCAAAGAATTTACTGGCAATGTCCTCATAGGTGGGGTTGTGCTTGGCCAACTCAAGTGCCATGCTGAGCATCGTCAGTGCATAGAATGCCATCCATGCTGTCCCGTCTGCTTGACGGAGCTTACCGCCGTTGGCATTGGCTCTGAGCGGTTAAAGGGACCATGTTGTCGAGGCCAGAAAGCCTCCTTCAAACCACCCGATCCCGACGCATCCTTGCGATTGCTGCGAGAACAAAGGCGAGTCAGTTCTGGGGACCTGGGGTTCGGGGCGTTGACAAGGAAGGTAAGATGGAAAGAACGTACGTCCACCAAGTAAAGTTGAGCAATAACTTTTGGAATACGCGCTCCAAAAAGGCCAGATCCTCCTTTCCATGCAGTTTCCGTTCGATCTTGAACACACGAACGTAGCCCATGCATGCACGGGCGGATTGACATCGGAAAAGGACCACTCGTATGCGGGCAAAGCCCCATCCGGCTTCATGTACCACTCGCGCGTAAAGAGGTCGAGCTGTTTTTGGCAAACGCAGGATCGATCATGGCGAGCGGGATGCAGTGGAACGCGCTATCCCACACGGCAAAGAAAGGGTATTCCCACTTATCTGGCATGGAAAGGATGTCATGCGCATGAAGATGACGCCATTCACGGTTCCAACGCGCTTGCGCTCAGGCGGGGGTGCTGGTTGGGCAGGATCACCCTTGATCCACTCGGTTTGGATGAACTGGTAAAATTGCTTGTTCCACAGCATACCCGCCAACGCTTGTCGCATCACCCGCCGCATGTCCTCGCTGGCTGCGCCCATTTCGAGGCGAGAGTAAAATTCGTCCGCTTCGGCACGTCGGTCCTCTAACACTTGATCAAATGCATCGTCATCGTCAATCGTGGTATCTTCCATCGGCGTTTTGGGCGTCAACTTGAGTCGCACCACTGCACACCCCCCATGAGGAGGTACCGAACGGAATACGTAGTGTGCGCCCGCTTTGGTACCAATGTTGACTGGGTTGACATAGTCCCGCATGCGCTCCGTGGTTTGGATAAAGTATTCCTCTTCCTCTTCCACTTCCACCATCTCCTCAATGCGCACATACTCCTCACTGGCTCGTATTCCGTCTCCTCCTTCGCCCCCATCCGCTCGGGAGAAGAACTCTGAGGCGTCGAGGGTGTCACCGTCTTGGTCCCGTCTTCCTCGACTGTACCGGCAGACCCACGATCGACTTGGGCTTGAGCACCGTGAATGGTTTGGAGATTATTTTCGGTACTTGCTTTTTCACTGTGCGCGTGTGCCGCGTCGGTGCAGGTTTGTCGGCAGCAGGACGATGGTCAAAGATTATATGGTCGTGAAAGCCATCCTTGGCAAACGTATTCGTATTGGTCCCGTTGTAAAGGCGCTCAAAGTTGGTTTCATTCTCAGTAAAGAGCATCTCGGGTACGATCTCTCCGTCGGAAACCAGCTCGACCTGTGTACTGCCGCGCTGGACAGGCAGACTCGGGCAAGGGGAGGTGGAGCAGTACAAAAAGTACCGCCCCAAGTCCTCGTGGTCCGCTTGAACCACATAATCGTCCACCAGTTGCAGCGAAGGCTTGGTCGACTTGGCCTCGTCCCAACTCCACGTATTGCGAAAGAGCAGCTGAGGGATCAGGTGCAGATCCGCCGGTTCGGAAGCACGATTGAAGGCAGAGATGCGAATCGAGGTGGCATTTTCCTCATCTTCGTCCTTGGCATACTCGATGATCACATCCCAGTACCGACCCTCATCAAAGATGTCCGTATCGTGATCTCAAACTCGCTTACATCCCGGCTTCGGTTGGTGGACTCGCGAATGAGTTGCTCGTAGGGGTACGCTGTTTGGGGGTACTTGTAAATGTACTTTTGGTAGGAGTGGGTAGGCGTATTGTCAGCGTACCAGTATAGTTCTTTCACATCTTCTCCGTGGTTGCCTTGAGGGTTGGCAATCCCAAACAACCGTTCCTTCAAAATGGGGTCTTTGCCATTCCAAAGCGCCAATGAAAAGGCGAGACGACAGTGGCTGTCCGAAATACCAGCCAGGCCGTCTTCTCCCCACCGATATGCCCGCGAACGGGCTATGTCGTGGGGAAAGTGAGACCAGGCATCGCCATTGCCGGAGTAATCTTCCCGTACAGTCCCCTACGAAAGGTGAGTGGATTAGTTGAGGTAGGGACATACAAGAGTTGGATACACAAGCAAGGAGCAACGTACCCATTGCCGTTCGCTCACATAAGGCCCCCATCGCTTCCAGTACCGCTCCTTGCGTGCATCTTGGAGGAGACGAGTGTTCTCCTTGGAGGTCCACGGGAGACAGGAGGGAGATAGGCCGAGGGGCGCGGCGCATACGGTTCCGCAGCTGCCATGGCAAAGAGATGGGTGTTGAGCATTGGCGGAGCGGCGGGGTCCCTGTAAAGGGACCGATCAGTGGGGACAGAGGCCAGTGAGGCGACCTCATCAGCGTTGGAGGGTGGGGAGATGTGCTCAACCTCCAGAGCGCCCGAGCCGGGAGGGTGGGATGCAGGGGGCATGCCCTGGACGCTGGAGCGGGCCGAGGACGAGAGGGCAGCGGCGAGGGCGCGCTCGGCGAGCATGTGGTGGTCCTGGGTGTAGAAGGAGCCGCGTGGAGTGTGGGAGGGGCGGCGGGAGTGGAGGGTCGGAGTGGCGGCGGGCATGTTTGGTGCGGTGCTGGGGTAGCCGCCTGGGGTGGTAGGCACGAAGCTGGCGGGCGGCGGGCGGGTGGGAGGCCAGGGGCGGGAGGTCGATGGTGGCGCGGCGGGGGCGGGCATGGCGGTGGTGGGGCAGAGGAGACAGACAGGCTGGGCCCGAGGGGGCGTGTCGCCCAGCATGTAGCATGGCATGTATTTCCACTGCCCAGCGGCGGCGCAGGCGTCGTGTGGGCTCCCAGCGGGTGGATGGGTGCACCACTCAACAGGGTCTGGGCGTACTCCTGGCACACTATATCAGCCGGGACATTTGAAACGCTGCCCACCCCGCCTGCATCCACGTCGCCCCCTTCCCCACGGGGCCAGTGTGTCACCCGGCCCTGGCCTGTGCGCTGCTCCCCCTCGCAGCGGGCTGATGAATATTGAGTGGCCGACGACGACGACGCCGACGCGACGAATTTGGGTATGCTGCCCACCCCCATCACATGCATCATCGCCATGGCCCCTCGCCTCGGCGAGCTCCACCGCGCTGGTAGCCGTAGCTTTGCAGATGACCGAAGATCAAACTTCAAAATGCAATCAGCACTATCCATATTCCATCCCACTCACGGTAGGCATGTAGGCAACGGGCACACTCACGTCTGTCGTGCCATCATATAATACGCGGAAGACCAAGGATCTATACCGCTCCCATATACTGTGTAGTGGCTCAATTGTTTACAAGACGATCCAACGCAATCTGAGTGTCATGGGAACGGGTTACCCCACTGCGCACGCTATATCCGGCGGCAGATCCTGACAGAATCGAGCACATGCAGCGAGGGAGAGAGGCCCTCTACTATATGGTTCGGGTGGCCGTCTATGCATGCAAAGGCTGCAGTTCAGGCTTTTTCCACAAACGGAGAACAGCATGCGTAGGCCATCCCGACCCTTTGAGAATGGGCCCACTGGAGAGCTCAGGGACACATAGTATGTTTTGTTACTGCTCTGCCCTTGCCCCATTTGTTTTTACCGTTCTATTAGTATATAGGCGGACCGGGACGGATCCTTTTAACGCACTGGAATTAAGGCAAACCCTACCTGAGAGGATCTGGAGCTTGCAGTGGAGAATCGGGGTGAGCCACATAGAGTCGTAAAGATAAGGTAAGAGCACCTTCAAAGCCGAGAATGCCGCGGTGAAGGAGAAGACGGAGGTGTTTCTTAAGGGGGGGGTGCCGGTCAGGGGGGGGGGGCAAGGTAGTGTTAACCAGAGTTGGTCGGTAGGAAGAGAGTCGATAAAGAGATAACCCTACTAAGCTTCAAGCTTCTCATGAGAGAAACCGAGGTATTCATGGCCCGCAAGCGCGAGCGCTCGTGTATATAACAGCCAAGTGGTACACTGACGGCGTTCCCGCGTTACGCGTTAACCCAACTGGGAGAGCCCGACCTCCCACATAAGGCGCAATAGGGAAGGTCTGACGTTTTCACCACCGGTAAGTACGTAGTAGCTCGTGTATAGGTTGTGCTATATACGCCTGTGGCAGAGAGGTTTGGAGGGAAGGGCGGCGGGAGGGGCTGTTGGCAGGGCTGTGGTAGGGCTGTGGCAGGGCATGAAGCTTGAAGCTTGAAGCTTGAAAGCTGCGGTCGGTGAAACGCGTTGGATGCTTGAAGCATTTGAAGCTGGAACGTTGAAAACGAGACCGAGAGCGACCCAACACTGAGGCTCTGCATGGCAGATTCAACAGCAGAAGAGGTTCGGTCGATACATTTTCTGGATCGGCCTAAGGCCTAAGACCTACTAGGGCCGCGGGCGGAGTTCGGAGTTTTTGGAACCAGAAGGGAAGTTACAGTATACGGAAGAAAAGGGTACGAGAAGCCATCATCTTGTTGAGATCTGAGATGCGCCGCGTGAATCATTAATCAATTAATCACGGACCACCGAACGCCGAGCGTCAAACACACCAAGTCAAACACCCAACGCCGAATGCAGAACGTGCAGAACGACAGAACGTGCAGAAGGCAGAACGCACCAAAGAAAACGTACAACTGATGGTATCCCAGATCCCAGAGGGGTGTATATAGCGGCGGTGTCTGGCGCGTGAGTGTGACGAGTGTGACGGGTGACGTGTGGCGTATGGCGTATGGCGTGTGGCGTTTGCCAAGTACAAAATGTGGCGCGCATGGTGCAGCCACCTACGTAAACTGCTTGTTGCGCTGTTGGTCTTTTAATTACTTCGTACTTACCGGTTACCATCGGAAGCATATAAGTGGTAACCGTTAACCGAAACCGAAAGTGAACCGGAGCAGACCGACTGCCTAACACAACACCTCTTTTCGAAGAAGAGAGACCGTCGAACGAATATCGAGGGCTCGTCGCTCGTCCCAGATCCCACACCGCCTCTGGAAGAAGAGCTTTACGTACAAGTGAAATCGAAGGTCCTTTTGAAAGCGGTTTCGAGAGTGGCCAGTCAGTGACTAGTGAGGCCGAGGCCTCAGGCCTCACCTGAGGCCTGAGTCTCAGGCCTACACGACATAAGCACCACGCAGAGCCAAGAGCACATAGAGCTTAGAGAGAGAATATAGCAAGGGGAGAAAGGGATGCGCGCGGCCAAATAAGCCGCACACTCGGCAGGCTTCTCTATAGTCACTTTTCGCCCTTCTCCGACATGGATCTCAGATTGAGATTTGGCAACAGTAGCGCAGAAGCGCAGATGCTCCGACGGGTTGTGAGGCCTGAGGCCTGGTGTGATCGGTGTGATGAGATCACAGGAGTGGGTATGTGCTGGTGTGGTGGCTGTGTTAGATGCTTGATGAGGAATATGTCGATCGCAGATCCTACTATCGCTTGTGTTGAACGTTGACACCAGCTCCGAAAGTCCCCAAGGGCTTTTTGGGCTTTTTGTGTGGTGGGATTCTGAAGGGGTGTGCAATTCATGCAATGGAGTTCGATCTGATATGGATGGCTCTTCTGGTGCAAAGCCAAGCTGAACGATCTCCTTGTTCTTGAGATCTGAGATCTGAGATAGGAGATTGTGCTCTGCCGCAGGTGCGTGCGGTGTGATCTGCATATAGCACCGAAAGGGCCGAAGTAGGAATAGGAAAAACGCAGTACGTAAGTTCACAACATGGAGGGCTGAGAAACTGAGGACTGATTGATGATTGTGGACGACAGATGGTCTCGAAGGGCGGCCTGTCTTGGGGCTGGGGGAGGGTGCGCGCGGGTGGACATTGGGATGGGTCGTGTCGAATAGAAACTTGTGCGCCAGCGACGACGAGCACGCGCAGCACGGAAACGAAGACTGGATTGGCTTGGGACCAGGTGGGGAGGGTCGCGTGTGGAGCATGGCGCAGACCGAAGGTGAGTGAGGGCGGCGGCGTGGGGCCGAGCGGCTGGCAACGGCGCATGACGTGGCGGGAGGGAGCCGCGTGGGGGGGCGGGATTGGTTGGGGTCGTGTCTTGCCAGGCGCGAGGGCGACAGAGTGCCAAGCGCAGAAGAAGGATGCGTGATGCATGATGCGCAGTGCGTGAGGGAGCACAGCGCAGCGCAGGGGGGCAGTGTGCAGACACGGTGGGTGATGCGGGATGCGGCGCAGATAAGCGGTGCCGGACGGAAGCGCAGCGGGGATTAAGCCAGCGCAGCCAACGTACCCGCCGGCCATGCATGGACACTGGATGCGGCTGCGCTGGCCTGCGCCGGCTGAGGCCCCAAGCCAGCCTGCCTCGGACAGGCGTCTGCCTCCTCAGCGCCTCAGCCGCGGCCCCGGGCGGCTCCCGCGCGGTGTTTGCGGCCCCCTCCGCACGCGTGTCTGCGGCAACCATCATGAACCATCCCAGCGCACGCACCAAGCTTTGGCCCGTCCTTCGAACCGGCTTAATGCTTGAAGCTTGATGGCCCAGTTGCAGCCGTAGCCGCGAACGCCAGCCGGCATCCATAGTGCCTCGCCTGTCGGCTCCCACCCCAGCCCCCCGTCCCACACGCCAGCAGCCCAGTCTTCCTCGCGGCTGCCGCCCCTATCTATCCTCGGCCCATCGCAAGTGTATAAAACCACCGCTTCGCCTGCCCCTCGCCTCGCCTCCTCCCCTGCCCTCCCCCCACCCGACCCGACCCCCGATGCGCTCCGCCCTCCTCCGCCAGCCCCTCCACACCCCGCTCCGCGCCCCGGCCGCCGCTGTGGTCCGTGCCGGCGTGCGCGCCAGCCTGCCCCGCCCCGCCGCCTGCCTTTCCGCCCGCGGTGTCCATGGCCTGTCGTCCCTTGCATCCGCACGCCCCGCCCCCGCCCCGCCGCGCTGCCTGCCATGGCCACCCGTGCGTACTCGGCGGCCAACCCCGTGCCCCATGTCAACCTCCAGTTCCCCGACGGCACCCATAGCAGCTTCAGTGGCGGTCTGTACATTGAGTACGTTGGCTCTCTTCGTTCCCAGCCCATATCACCATCCCGCGTCCTGGCGCCCAGGATGGCTTGGGTGCTGCCTTGCGCCTGGTACTAGCCACAGCCTGGCGGGTTGGATTCGATTGCATGTGTGCAGAGGACAACGCTGACAGGAGATGATTGTGTGGTGGTGGTGATAGTGGCGAGTGGGTCCCTTCGATGACGGGCGAGACACTCAAGGTCTTCAACCCTGCTACCACAGAACAGGTGGCCGAGATTTCCCAGGGCGATGCGCACGATGTCGACCTGGCTGTGCAAGCGGCGCGTCGGGCATTCAAGACGACCTGGGGCCTGCACACCACCGGCCCGCAACGCGCCGTGTTGCTCAACAAGCTGGCGCGTCTGATTGAAGACAACTACGACGAGTTGGCCGCCATCGAAGCGTTGGACAATGGCAAGCCCTTCTCGATTGCCAAGGCATTTGATGTGGCGCAGCTACTCGGGGCCATTCGCTACTTTGCCGGATGGGCCGACAAGCATTCAGGCCAAGTCTTGTCGGGGGAAAACCCACACTTGTTCCAGTACACGCGCTTGGAACCCATTGGCGTTTGTGCCGCCATTGTGCCCTGGAATTACCCTCTGATGTTGACTGCGTGGAAGCTGGGCCCGGCCTTGGCAACGGGCAACACGGTGGTGCTCAAGTCGGCAGAAAACACGCCCTTGTCGGCATTGAAACTGTTTGAGTTGATTGACAAAGCGGGCTTCCCCAAGGGCGTCGTCAACCTCGTCACGGGCCTCGGCACCGGCGCAGGTAACGCTATGGCCGAGCACCCTGACGTTGACAAGATCTCCTTTACTGGTTCGACGCGCGTCGGGCGCGTGGTGATGAAGGCAGCGGCCAACACTAACCTGAAGAAGGTCACGCTCGAATTGGGTGGCAAGTCGCCCTCGGTCGTCTTGGACGATGCCGATTTGGAAAAGCCGTGTCGTGGTGCACCATGGGCGTCAACTTTAACATGGGACAAACTTGCTGTGCCGGCACGCGGGTTTACGTCCACGAGGATATCTACGAACCCTTCTTGGCTGGCTTGAAGGCCAAGTTTGATGCCATCAAGGTCGGCGACCCGTTCGAAAAAGATACCTACCTCGGGCCCCAAATTAGCAAGGCGCAGTACGATCGGATCATGCACTACATCGAGGTGGGCAAAGACGGAGGGCAAGCTGGTCACGGGCGGCAATGCGTTGAGCCAAGACCGCTACGTGGGAAAGGGCAAGCCTGTTGGCTGGTTCATTGAGCCCACCATCTTTACCGATTGCGCGGAAGACTCGGTGATCAGCCGTGAAGAAATCTTTGGCCCCGTGGTGGTCGTGCACAAATTTAAGGACCACGAGGAACTGTTGGCCAAGGCTAACGACTCGATGTATGGCTTGGCTGCCGGCGTGTTCTCCCGCGACATTTCCAAAGCACTCAAGACGGCGCATGCGCTCCAGGCTGGTTCGGTCTGGGTCAACACGTACAACGCCCTTTCGGCCCAGGTTCCGTTTGGCGGATACAAGGCCTCGGGCATTGGTGTGAAAATGCTAGCTACGCTCTGGAGAATTATGTTCAGGTCAAGGCCGTGTCAGTCAACATTGATGCGCCCAACCCGCTGTGAAGCGTGAGAGCCACAGGTCCACGCCAAGCTTCAAGCTTCATGCGCCCGAATGAAGGCAACCCGACCATGCGATTATCCGCTTCCACACTCTCCTCAACTTTAATCAGCCCTGTACTCAACCAATGTGTTCCTTTTGTTTGTTAAACGTTAACGCTCCAAATAATCGGCTAACCCACACTATCGTTAATCAGGACCCGGGCTACTACATAAGCTTCCGTATGAGGGGGTGCTTGGCTTTTCTGCTCTCTTAGATCGAGTCGGCCAGTTCTTCCTTCGTTTCCCATAGAAACACGTACCTAGCAAAGCTCAAATAGTAGTGCAACTGACAATTGCTAGGAACCGAGGAACTCAGTGCACTGTCTCAGCTCAGCAACTCTTGAACCCCACGGCAGTTCCTGGCACCAACGTCCAACATTGCCTGTAGTTAATAGTTCTCCCCCGATGATCGATGAGACCTCGTCATATGCACAGCCATTCAGAACAAAGTACTAGTTCATATATAGTCCGTCCGGTCGGTAACCTCACCGGCCTCACCGAGGTTCACCATCCTCTCTCCTAGGGACAACTTGGATGCCTGTGCCCCTATGGGTTAGGCGGCGATGGCGGTGGTGACGCCGGTGACGCCTAGGAAAAGGTGTGCAAGGCGCCTTGCCCCACGCTCGCGTGCCGGGGGAGGCACTACCATGATGAAACCGTATATTATTCGTCTCTTTAAACAGAGCAATCCTATTGCGTCGAGAGAGGCGGGGGAAGTTTTGTGTGCACGTGTACACTGGCAGCCGTGAAGGAACCATATACGGGGACGGAAGGACCGAAGAAAGATGGGAAGAGGGAAATGATAAATGAATGAACATCCTATATTACTTTCTACTTTGCGGGTTTGTCCATCAGTCGTGGCACCTACCCAACCCTGAGTTGGCCGAGGTGTAGAAGGGCAACCGCACTGGGCTAAGTAGCCCGCCATGCTGCTCTTGTATACAGCCCACCCGCATCGTCAACACGCCTACCATATCCGGCTAACCTGCCCTGAGGTCCACCTGACCACACAACAGTGCAGAAACAGATGCTGTGGCCGGAATGGTACCCGCGCTCTCACCTTTATGGGCGATAGGGCTTTCAGTGCCCCCTGAACCATGTTCTGGCTCAAGACATTCCCCGTCCGTCTATAGTTGTTAGTAGGACAATGGGCAACTCATCTCCTCCCACCCTCAGGACATACACCGCATGCCCCGCATTCAGCGTCCCGGCTAGTATTCCTCTTCTCGAAGCTGCGGGCACGGATAATGGGATGACGATGAATCGTCGGAGCCTATAGGATAACCCCCTCGCTCCTCTACTTCGGCTAACCCGCACACTCAATCGTTAGCTCCCGCCCGACGTACTAGGGCCCCAGACGAGTACAGCCAACTGACAGGTCCTAACCGGTGCATGCAGCAGACGAGAGAGCTCGTGCCGTATGTAGCGACAGCTTCCGCGGATCAAGCCTAAATTCCCTACCCTGTGGCCTGTTATACCCTATCATGGTGCTTCCATCGTGCCACCAATGCATCCATCGTCCACCGCCCCCGCGAATCTACGTTTTGCGCGTGCTGCGACGCGGCTTGTTCCCCGTACCGCCTGCCGAGCCGGTCTGAGCCTGGGCACGCGTCGCCGCCCGCGTACTGGGTTTCTCCTCGTTCCCCTCAGGTTCCTCCTCCTCCTCTTGCCTCCTCTTGATCTTGATCTTGTTCTTGGTCTGCTCTTGGTCAGCCTCTTGGTCTTGCTCTTGGTCTGCCTCTGTTCTGCTTCCTCCGCCTCCTCGGTCTCGGGCGCAGCGGAAGAGCGTCCGGCCGACGGCGCAGGCGACTTGCTCGTCCGTTTACGCGTTCGGGGCGGACGAGAAGTTCGACGGCGCTTGCGTGCAGGCGAGGGGGTAGATGTATCGGACCCACTGGCATCGGGCGTATTCGCCCTCCCAGCTGCTTCAACAAGCGGCACAAGTTGGGGGTAGACCAGTAGGTCAAACCCAGGTGTGGGCTGGGCATCGCACGCGGGACACGTAGCTGTCGCCGCCGCCGCTGCGGCGGCACCTCGACGTGTGCGTCCAACCGGTGGAGCAGGGGGCGGACTACGCGCGCGTCGAGCCAACTTCGGAGCCAAGGATCGCGTTACCAGCGCATCAGGTACCGTGGACTGAGATTCAATCGTCTCCAATGCAGCTAGGTCGTAGTACTCTTCCAGCTTGGCCCACACTGCTGCCGCACCAGCCTCTTCGAGCTCCGACGACGCAGGACCAGCCAGCGCGCAGCCGGTTCAGCACGGCGAGTAGGTGCGCATGTTTGTGGATTCCGACGGGCGGAACTGCGAGATGGCAGCGAAAAGCGCTCCTTCGCCCTCGGGCGTGTCGAGCCAGGCCATGGAGGTGAGATACGAGATGGGCAGCGGCGGTTAGAATACGGGGGAGGCCGACCACACTGGGTATTACGTAATTGGCATTGCATGTCTACGCCTCCGCTCCGCAGGTGCTCTGGATCCAATTCAAGTCGAGTAGCCTACTGGCAGCAGCCGGCCTACCACTGCGGGTCACCACCACCACCTCCCCATCCCCCCTCTCCTCCCACATGTCGACATCCACTTTTTCCACTGCTGCAGAACCCCGGAGATGGCCAGGGACATACTCATCCAACACCACTGTGAAGGTATGCTCGATGTTGCGGCCCCATTCTTTTCTCCGATACACGTGTCATTCCCCAGAGGGGGGGGGGGCTGGTATGACCGACGTTACCGTGGCCAAAATGTCCGGGACTCCGTGTTGGAAGCCATTATCCCTTACCCACCCCAAACGTGATGGCATCGTGCCTTTTCGCGGGGTTCAGGTGTGCACCTTAGATCCCAATGGGTTACTTCACATAGAGTACAAAGGAAGATCTAGGTTTGGGTCGGATTCTCGCTCGAGAACGCAAAGGGAGCTACTGCTATGCTCCACGATTGTCTCCATTGATTTCCTCGTGGCCCACATACGAGTCACTCTCGGCACACGGTACAGATGAATGGTTGGTGGGCTTGCCTGCTGGCCTACTGAGATCGACTTGGCCCCCTCAGTTCCCAATTTGCTCCTCTTCTGTGTAGACAAGAAAACCAGTACGACGGAGGTTGTATGGCCCGAGCTCCACCCTGCGTGTTGGCCGCGCCGGCTCAGACAAGCACATATGTCTTGCTGACACCACCCCAGATGTCGCACTGATCTTCTCGACCCTATTTGACAGTGTGTGCAATGTAAGAGGCGAAACAATCCCCTTCCCCTTCCCCTTCCCCTTCCCCTTCCCCTCCACCTCCAACTCTACTGTGCGGATTGGGAACGCCTAGGAACGCTATGAGAAGCACGAGAGATGAGCTTGAAGGCGGCCGAGGTGGCCGAGGGCTGTCAATGTCCTTCAAGCAAGCTGAAGGGAAAGAGACAAGAGCAAAAGGAAGCAATTTGGAACGAACAAAAGGGTTGCGCGCACGAAACGAATCATCCGCGCCACTGCAGCGAGCGTCATTTATCATTGATCAATTAGGGGAGGGCAGGAGAACCTTATAGCACTACCCTCTAGCAAAGAGATCCACCCGACTGTTTCCATCAGAAACTCCTAGTGCTGAGCGCGCCAAGACTCAGCCACACACATACAGTCAATCTTCTCACGCCAATCAGCAGGCACAACACACTTAAAGTTAAGCTAGTTATCTTGTGACGTATAGCACCCCCATCCCCCCTTCATCCCCTTTTGGCCACCACTGCCCAAGATCCTGTGAGGAAGGCAAAAATGTGATGCGCGTGATGAATGTGGCTGTGACATGTGACCCACAGTTATCTTGCTGTTCATGCATGGCTGTGTAATTGGGCTTTTGAGGAACAGTCGGTCTTGGCTGGGAAGACGACCCGAAACCGGGCTCCTTCCGGTCCCTCCGGTCTCACGCACAGGCTGCGGATCACTACTACCCACACCCTCCTCGTGTCACATGTCACTTGCCACACTGGATGTGTTGATATATACTAATGCCTCCAACCCGGGCCCATCCGCCTCTCCGCCCCCGCGCTCAAAACTGAGCACAGACACAGCTCCTCGCCACCCACCTTGCTCTCTGCTCTCGCGGCCCAAGTCAAAAGCGGTGTCACATGTCAGGCGTCAGGCCGTCAGGCCTCAAGTTGGGCTGGCGCGCGTACCGGTCGCAGCGCGAGGCAGTGCCGATGCAGAAGCCCCTATACTACTACTAGTATCTTACTCTTCTGTGTGTATAATACCCCGCGGGAACGAACACATGATCGTCATGAAATACGTCACAGTATAATGGCTTTTCACTCTCGTGCTCTGTGGCTCTGTGGCTCTCTCTCAGCCTCTGGCGTCGTGGGATGCGTCGGAGTCGTCCGCGCTTGCCGCGGTCGGAGTCAGATGGTCAGAAGTGATTTGACGGCCATCCGCCAGATGCCGAGCGGTCGGGATGGATGACAGCGGTGACCGCCATCCCAACCCCACACCTCCCGGCCGCCACCCGGCCGGAATCGGAAGTGCGCGCTGGATGCGGGGAAGCACACTGCCCCGCTGCCGCGCCCGGGTGGCCTGACCTTGAGGCACCGCATTTCTGCGCGCGTTGGGCCCGAACGCCTTCGCATGCGCCTGCATTCGCATAATATAGTCGCGCATAGAAGACCCCCCGACAGCACCGGCCCTGCTGTCTCCCCCTCCTCTTCCTCCTCCAGCTTTCCCCCCCTCCATCGCCCTCGCCACCACCATGACCCCCCCCTTCCCCTGGACCCAACACTGCCCAACGACCGCCCGCGTCGGCCTGGGTCTCTCCTCCACCTGCCCGCCCCTCACGCCCCCCCGTTCCGCCTGCCCCTCCCCTCTCCGCTGTCAGAGGAGCGCCTCGATGCTGCGCGGATTGGCATGCGTTTTGCCACTCAGTCCAATGCCCCTTCGCCTCCGCAACCCCGCACCCAACTCAAACGTCTCCAGCTCGTCGACAGCATTACTGCTCGCCAGCGTCGCGTGTCCCTCGGCTGGGGCCCGCCTGCCTCTCCCTCTTCTCCCCAGCGCCGACGGCCAGTCAGCATGGACGGCTCCTATGCCCTTCCCTCTGGCCTGTCCGATTCCCCACGCTCGCCCGGATCATCATGCCCCTCCCTTTCCCCGCAATTCCCTCTTTCCCCACGCTCGCCCCTTCGCCCCCCTCCCACACCCGCTCTTACTCCCTCAACTCTTCCACCCGAGGGTCGCGAATGCTTCATCACTCACACCTCGGCCTTTCGGTGCAAGACTCCAGCGTTGCTACGTCAGGGTCGTCTCCGCGCTCCGGCCCGCGCCCCCTCATCCTCGCCTCGCCCCCGCCCTCCCCTCCGCGGGGGATCCGTGCGAACGCCTCCTCTGCCAGTCAGCGTGTACGACGTACGTGGTTGCTGCGCTTACTGGTGCGCAAGCAGCTTTGTCCGCTCCTCCGCTCGGCCTGGGGCATGGGCAGTTCCCTTGCTCCCTTGCTCTGTATGATGGCATCTTCCTCAGCGGCCCTTTATGTGATCATGGCTCGGCTCCCGCATGCCGTTCGCTTGCTTGCGCTTGCGCTCTAAGTTTTCCTCCTCTGCCCTTCTTCTGGCACGTCTACGACCTACATACCATGCACTAACTCATCTTTTCCCCTTGGGGACTTACGCTACTTTACTACCACCCCACCCCCCCTTGCCTCGAGTGTGTGTTCGAATGTAGATGATATATAGGGATCGCAATCCTTTGTTATCGATAGCGCACGTATCGACACAAGCGAGTGGCGAAAAGGCACCTCTAGTTAGTTTTTCCTGTGCATACATTTAGACCAAGGCAAAGCGACGCTCGTGAACCCGTCGGTCGCTCCCAACGCGTACTTGTCCGTGGGGGGGCATTGCCGCGTGATGTGGCGTCTCATGTTACCGAAGGTGGAGCTGGTTGCGTGTGGTTCCAGGCAACGTGTGCGTATGTCACGCGTTGGATAGCTGTCGGAACCCGGAGTGGTGACCTAGGCAGGAAAGCCCGCGGAGAGAGCAATAATGAATGGAAGACGTACTGAACTGTTGAGAGACTTTTTCCCGTTGCCAGAGACTGAAACGGGAAGAGAGGACACATCTCTTGTTTGTGGCCCGTTATGACTCCTATTGATTCGATACTTGTCGATTGGATTTCTTTGCTGGCGTAGCCTGGTGTGCCACACTGTTGTCTGTGGCTCACCGAGGATAGAATCAACTTCTCGCTGAGTGTATATATCCCACAAACCGTCGGGAAGTTTTCTTCTACAAGACAATCATCAAGCTTCATGGGTTAGTGTATACTACATCGTTGCCATCACGCCAGTGTCGTATCGATGTGACAGGGGTTCGATTCCCCTTTGAAGCCCTCCTTTTTGGGTCCGGACACGACCGACTTGCCGCGTGTGAGGATGCCAAAAGCAGACCCCGTTTTGGCTCGCATGCGCAAGCCAGAGAGACCGTTGCGAAAACTAGCGCCGCCGCTATAATTTTTTTGGATGACCAAGTTCATTCTATACCGCTGTGGTAACTAAATTCATGTAGGAACTTAAAGTAAACGCAACGCGGGAAGTAGTGCATAGGAACTGCAGTGTCGGTGAGATACATGGATGCCAAAGTACTAAGCATGAACAAGAATCTGGCCCAGAGGATATACCAGAATCCTACGCCTAGTCAATGAAGAGGCTGATACACAATGCGAGGGGATTAACATGGCTTCAGTGCTTCTCATAGCGATCGGCTTGTCCTGTTGCTGACGTTTCATTCGCAGCGGCCCGCTTGGACGCCGCGAGCTGCCCCATCGGTTTGAACTGTAGCCGGCACCAATCAAGTCGGCCGAGTACTCCGGAAAGCAATTTTGCCTGGCAAACGGTCCAGGCGCATATGCGGCCCATATGCTGCGTCCAGCCCTTCGGGCGGGGCATACGTCATTTGCACTGGATCCGGTCCAAAGATCAGCGTCTTAACCCATTGCTTTGATTTGGACAGTATACCCTTAGGAGCAGGTACAGGGACAGATGTCAATCCCAGCGAACACAGGGCCATGGGCCATTGGCGTGGGACCACGGGCACCCCCTAAGCGGGGAAGAACCAGAGGCCCATCCAGGAGATCCAGGCGACGTGTTTGGCATGCTAGCTGGCCCCATTGGCCTAGCGGACGAAGGGGGTGGCATGCGAGAACTGGGATTGGTGTTGGGGACGCGACCGGTTGGCATGCGCGAGCGGAGGGTGTGCACCACCCTGTCCTGGATTGGGGTGCGTAACTGCGGGGCCAGAAAGTGCGGAGCTGGAGGAGAATGTCGATTCTATCCGGGCCGGGGTGGATGTAGGAGCTGGCTCTGATGGGCTGGGGTTTGGGGTGGTGGGAACGGGCTAGCCCCGCCAGGTGGGACGACGGGACCCTGGGACCAAGGGGCCGCACCAGGCTGCTGCAAACGTAGCACCGCATCAGGAGTGGGGATCGCCGAGCTCGACCAAGACCGATGCGTTGGATGTTGCTGATTCTCCGCATTCCCGCAGCAGAGAAGGTGGCGACCACAACAAGTGCCGACACACATACTACCGAGAAGGCAATCGGGTTCTCTTCCAGGCCGGTATGCAAGTTCATACCAAAGAACGAAGCAATCAGTGCACCACCGGTAAAGCCCAAGGTGGCAATCGATACGTGCAGCTCAAGCAGCAACTGATTGCGATTCGAATCGAGGATCAGCTCGACAATCTCTTGGGTACCGCCAATGTTAGATTGCATCTGTTCCGTGTAGCTGATGACTTCTTCCAATTGTTTGTCAAAAGACTCGAGCAACAGCTCGAGCGAGTCATACTGCCATGCCAAGCTCTGGGCCGTGGGGGATGGCCCTGGGCTGCGTCGGTCAAGTGCATGAGGCCATGTCCTCGTCACTCTCCAGCACCTCGGCCACAGCGCCCTTGACGCCTCGGGAGCGGGAAAGTAAATCACCCCTTTCCGCCGGTAGGCCAAAAGCGCACGTAGTTTTTCCCGATCAATGTTATGATCGAGCGAGGCGAGAAGGGAAAAGACGAGCTGACGGATTCCTTCCAGCTCAATGTGCAGTGCCTCGAGCACACTAGCCAGAATGGCCTCGAGAGCTGGAAACTCATAAGGAAGTGCGCCTGTTTCTTCGTCCCCGGCAGAAGGGGCGACGCCTTTTTGGTCACCTTTTTGCACGCGGGAGACATTGGCCAGGCGGAGGTTGTGCTCGAGTTGTACACAAATGAACTGTGGAGCTGACTGTTGGAGGCGCCATACCTTTATCCCATTCACCGACCCGTCAGCAATTCACGATTCGTTTCCAAGAGGAGCAAACAGAAGGACGTACCCATCAAAGAGAAGCACAGTATCGTGCTTCACGAGGGCGCGGATGTGAATGTTTACCAAAAAGGCTCCGCGGCGGGCAAGGATGGTAGGCACAACGTTAGGAACACGCGAGTCGATCTTGCGCAAGTCGCGCATCTCCAGCCCATTTTCGGCACACAGGACGGATTTGTCAAATGTGCCGCTAACTATGCGAGCAGTGCCATGGCGGTCAAAGATCGTGCAGCGGAGCAAGAGTCCCGTTTTGGAATGCAGTGATCCAACCGTGCCCACCAGGCCGGGGCCAAAGTGAGCACGGGCGCCGGGGCGGTGCGCGGGACCGGCATCAGAGGCATGAGACGATTCTGGTCCTGGTTCGGAGTTGGGGCTGGTGTTGGTGTTGGTGGCAGTGCTGGAACTGGGATCGGCAGCGCCATCTGGAGCATTATGAGTCTTGCTGGATGCCCAGCGGAGTGCAGAGGTGGTGGATACGGGACAGGGAAGGACAGAAGCGATGGGGGGGATAGGAGGGGGCGGAAGCGGGGAGAGGGCAGTAGCTGGGGACGGACACGCGGCTGGGCGATCCGCAGCAGGCAGAAGGCACATGGCGGTGGCCGACATGGCGGACGGATCATGGCGGGTGCGGAGAGGGAGGAGATAAGGAGGAGATGGAGGAGATGGAGGAGGAGATGGAGGAGAAGTAGATGAGGGAGGATGGAGATGGAGGAGGCGCAGCAGACGGAAGATGGAGATGAGGTGGAGGTTTGCTTGGCTGAGATACGAGATTCGATTCTGCGAGTTCTTCTCCGGGCGGCAGCGGATGATGCACGTGAGGACTTGAAATTGAAAGCGCACGCGGCCGCCACACACTGCGCCCCCAGCCGGCGAGACTGGCCCCGTGCCGGGCAGGGCGGTGTGGGGGGCCGCGGGTGTTGTTTCCTCCTCTCCTCCTCCAGCACCATGGGCCGCGAGATCATCACCTTCAGCGTCGGCCAGGCCGGCACCCAGGTCGGCACCGAGTTCTGGAAGAACATCACCGCCGAGCACGGCCTCGACTATGAAGGCTCCTACGTTGGCTCAGACGACCGCCAGCTCGGCAAGGTGGACGTCTTCTTCAACGAGTCTGCCGACAGCAATCGCTTCGTCCCCCGCAACATCACTGTTGACCTTGAGCCCGGCACCATCGACGTCGTCGCAACGGACCCCTCTCCAAGCTTTTCCGCCCCGACTCGTTAATTTTTGGAAGCTCGGGCGCTGGCAACAGCTTTGCCAAGGGCTACTACACCGAAGGTTCGTCTTGCCCCCCTTTCAACCCCCCCCCACCCCCCCCTCCTGCTTTCTCCTGACTCCTCCGTCGTCTGCTCCCCTTCAGGTGCCGAGCTGATAGACTCGGTTATGGATGCGGCCCGCAAGGAGGCCGAGAAGGCTGATGTCCTCCAAGGCTTCCAGCTGCTCCACTCCCTGGGCGGGGGTACCGGCTCGGGCTTGGGTACTAACCTGCTCACCAAGCTTCGCGAGGAGTTCCCCGACCGCATCCTCAGCTCTTGGTCGGTCCTTCCGAGCCCCAAAGTGAGCGAGGTGGTGGTGGTGGAGCCGTACAACGCAACTCTCAGTTTCCATCAGTTGGTAGAACACTCGGACCTCACCTTTTGTTTGGACAATGAGGCGCTGTTTGACATTGCATGAAGACGCTTCGCATCAAGACCCCACCTCGTCCGACTTGAACAAGGTCATCGCCAAGGCCATGTCGGGTGTGTCAACGACATTGCGTTTCCCAGGCCATCTCAACTCGGACCTGCGTAAGCTTGCTGTCAACATGGCCCCTTCCCTCGTCTTCACTTCTTCACCGTTGGCTATGCGCCTCTCGTCTCGCTTGGTTCCAAGGCCTACACCAACCTCAAGGTGGCCGAGCTGGTGCAACAGGGCCTTGCTCCTGCAATACCATGGCTGCCGTCGACGCTCGCTGTATGGATTCCTCCTTTTGGTTGTTCAACGAGTTTCTGATGAATGTTTCTGTTGTTTATGGGCAAGTACCTTACCATTGGCGCCAACTTCCGGGGCGAGGCCATCAAGAGCAAAGACGTGGAGGACGAAATGTTCCAGGCACAACAGAAAAACGCCTCTGGCTTTGTTGACTGGATCCCGCAAAACATCACCACATCTCTCTGCGACGTGCCGCCGGTCGACTCACCAGTTAGCGCCACCTTTATTGGCAACACCACCTCCGTCCAAGAACTGTTCAAGCGGACCCAAGCCCAGTTTTCCGCCATGTTCCGTCGTCGCGCTTTCCTTCACTGGTACAAACCACCGCCGAAGGCATGGACGAGATGGAGTTTACCGAGGCCGAGTCCAACCTCATGGACCTTGTGTCGGAGTACCAGCAGTACCAGGAGGCCGGCATCGACGAGGATGAGCTCCTTGAGGAGGGATACGAGGAAGAGTACGCCGAGGAAGATGGCTTGGCGCCCGCTGAGGATGCTTACGAAGCCAATGGCTACGAGGGGGAGCCACGGGAGTAAGCTTCGGTCGCTACCCACTCTCTTCGGAAAATTATTCCATTTCCCTCCCTCTCGCTTGTCAACAGAGGTGAAATCTCTGCTGCCACGTCTGCTTCACACCCTCCGCCCCCCCCTCCTTCTATCTTGCCACGCGGACTGAGCATTGGCAGGTCATGCCTGGGCCTGCCAAGCCATGCCAGCCAGGCCACCTGTTATTCCCGTTTCCCCCATTTCTCGGCATTTGTTTCTTCTGTATGCCCTCTATCCCTTTAGCTTGTGCTATGACTTTTTTCCCCATCTCCTTGTATTCCCATCCACCCTGGCCGATGGCGACTACCCCGCTTCCATCTGTTCATTAGCATATTGTGCGTATTGTGCTAATGCTACGACCCCACCACTTCGTCCTCGCCTGTAAGTATATGGGAACTATGGATATGTTGTACAATGCGAGCAATGCGTGCGATGGCATTCCACGCCAGAAGTAGCAGGGCATGGGGGCCGCCATTTTGGTGTGGCACCGTGGGGTTTGAGTGCATGGTGCCTCCGCTCGCGCCAAAAAAGAAACCGAAAGGGAATGCAGGAATGCACGGCAAAACGGGGGCATACTGGACGGAAGACTCGTTCAATGCTGTCGCGCCACGACGAGGGAGAGACGGCTACAGCGCCTGCCACCTCATCCCCGCTACAACAGCTGGCGCTCGCTGGCCCACGGCAAATGTGAAGCCTGTTTAGTTCTCCGATTCCTGCTCGACGGCGATGACGGCAGCAGCTTCTCGGCAATGCGCTGGGCACGACGTTCCCGCATCGCCTTGTTGCGGGCACGACGGGCCTCCATCTGGTCGGCAAGGTGCTTGGAACGCGCCTTCTCCGCCTTGGCTTTGTGGATGTGCTCAATCAGCACACGCTTGTTCTTGAAGACGTTACCCTTGCTCTTCAGGTACAGCTCGTGGTAAAGGTGCTTGTCAATCTTGCCCGCCTCGCGGTACTTGCGCAGGAGACGACGCAGCACACGCTGCCGCCGCATCCACAGGATCTTGGTCGGCATGCGCGCCTCGGCCGTACCGAACGCTTACCGTGGCCAGTGTGGCGACCGAGACGCTTGGCCGCGTGCAGGGCCCGAGCACGGCCCTTCGACTGGCCCACATCGGGCTGCTTGAGGATCTGGCCTTCGGCCACAAGCTTGCGAATGTTGGCACGGCTGTTGGCGTTGGCAATCTCCCCTTGCTCGGCGGGGTCAAGCCACACCTTGCGCTTGCCCACACCGAGCACACTGGCCGCGAGGCTTTCTGGATGCGTAGGTTGCTGCCGGCCATAGCGAACGAGTCGGGTGCGGCAGACGACGGCTGGACGAGCAGGTCAATCCTCCCCCTGGCCTCGAGGGCCCTCCGGCTCGGCGACTGGGGCCGCGGGCGATGCATGGCTAGGGTTGGGAACACCAACCGCCCGTGCGCAGGGCTGCGGTAACACGGCCCCCGAGCCATTCGCGGCGCAATTAAATGATTTACACAGGCGACATGCCTTTCTCGCATTTGGTCGGCGCGCCCAGGCGTGGGACCAAGACCGGTGGTAACCCTAACGGTAACGGTGCATCGTCTCGCGTCTTCGTCCCGTTTGGTATCCAGCCCCGCTTGCTACACCCAACGCCCTTCGTTCACACCCTTTGCCTGTGCCGCTTGCTGCCTAAGATGGTGAGTAGCGCGCTTCTGTACCTACGTTGCCTCGATGAGCGCTGTGCTAACCACTTCCCGTTCTCCTTCTTCCGTTCTCTTCCTCAGACTCTGGCCGTCGACCTCCTGAACCCCAGCGCCGAGCAGCAGGCCCGGACGCACAAGCTCAAGCTGCTCGTCCAGCAGCCGCGCTCTTACTTCCAGGACATCAAGTGCCCTGGGTGCTTTGCCCTGACTACCGTGTTCAGCCACGCTCAGACGGTCGTTGTCTGCGGCTCCTGCTCTCAGGTCCTGGCCACCCCCCCGGTGGCAAGGCCCGCTTGACCGAGGGCTGCTCCTTCCGCCGCAAGATGTAAAAACCGTACGATGATTTCATTCTCCTCTGTCAAACCAATGAGATGGGTGGATCCCCTTTTCGTCTTTGGATGCGGAAAGCGGGGGGTTAAGAGTCGCGAGATCGCGAATGATTGTGATCCCTGATATGGCATCTGGTTCATGCTATCGGGACTGGACGTTTGTGCAGCCCTCCTCACTCCTCCCCATCCATTTCGTTTCTCATCTTTCCCTCTCTACTGTCATTCCTCTACCTCTCTCTTTGGCCAAAGAGGATTATGGATCACGTACATGTTGCTGGCTCGGACCCTGGTAAAATATGGCGCGTCAATCGCCTTGATATGTGATCCTCTTGGCACCTCGCTAGCCCCAACCTTGCCGTTGGTGCAGTGGGGCAGGGGCGGGGGTTATCGAGGTGTCGATGGTGCAAGTAGGCATGCAGTGTTTATCGGAAAGAGTGAACTAGTTAGCAACGTTTACCTTGAACTCTCGGTTGTGCTTAGCATTGGTGCAGTTCGTATTGGAGGCAAACTTATTGAATAAGTTGATCCTTTGAGAGGCCGCAACACCGATACTAGATCCACGTTTACGAGCGCTCTAAATCATGGTCGGCGTGGCCAGCCAGGGCCAGCATCATTGACTTGGCAGCCGTAGTAACAGGAAAGGGAAAAAAAGATGACGAGAGTGGGATTCGAACCCACGCCCCGGAGGACTGCGGTTGCGGATTCAGAGATGAGTCCTTAACACCGCGTTAGACCACTTCGCTATCTCGCCTGTTGCAGAACCACCGCCCCCTACGATTCACATTTGCCTGAAGATACCCCCGCTTTGGTTAACCTACCTTCAAACCAACGACAACAGAATAAGGGGTACCTCAGCTCATTGCTTAATCTCCAGGTCCGGTCACAGTCCCATCCATCCAAGGAAAGGAAGGGTAAAGAGGTGCGTGACAACTGTCGCCCTGTTGCCTCAGTCCCAGCGTCCGCTGATCCGCCCCCGGGCCGACCGAGGAGCGTAGGACCCCCCAAGTTGTAGGCGATCTAAATGGACAGATGAAGCCTCTTGGATCTAGAGGCTAGCTATGGAAAAGAAAGAACCGGATAGGGGAGGGGGGAAGAAGAAAAAATGCAGGTGTGCCCACCGAGCACAGTGCACCAACAGGAGGAGATCGCAAGAAGGGTCACGAAAGGAAAGGGCTCGCGAAAAGGGGTCCATGCGCCAGCCATGATAACCTGGTCGTAGTCTCGAAGGAAACGGAAGGGGAAGAACGCAAGCTTGAAGTTCGGCTCAAGAAGAACAATATGGCCAAAGGGAGAGGGGGGACTGTGGTAGATAAGAGATCGTAGCAGACTAGCATGGGCTCGCAAGCCCTTTCGGATCACATTGGGGAAGGCCGACGTGGGAGTAAAGAGAGATAGGGGAGGAAGGTGGATGAGGGCAACAGGACAAGAAAATGCGCCTGATGAGGATATGGCATGCATATGTGCGAGGAGAGGACAATGCCAGGTGCCGGGAATGGGGGGAACGCGGGGGGTGAGAGGGGATGGAAGAGAAAAGATGGCTGGTTCAAGTCAAGAGGCAGGTTGAGACAGATGGAGGCGATTGGGATGGCCAAACGGACGCCGAACCAGGGCCTCAGAGGATGGCGCACTTGCGCTTCTTGTCCTTGCTTGCCGTTCTCTTTTTGGATTTGGTTTGCTTGTTAACAACCTCGCCCCGTTGTTCGCGGATCATACGGACTACATTGAGGTAGGCCTTTTCGACATTGACGCACGTCTTGGCCGATGTTTCGACAAATTGGCAGCCAAGCCGCGTGGCCAAGGCTTGTCCTTCTTCCAGTGACACTTCCCGCTCGTCCGCCTTGTCGCACTTGTTGCCCACGAGCATGGTGGGTACATTGGGCTGGTCCTTGACGCGCGTAATCTGGTTCTTGAACCGCTCGATGCGGTCAAAGGTGGGACGACTGACAATGGAGTAGACCAACAGAAACCCCTCGCCTTCGCGCACCCATTGATCCCGCAGGGCCGTGTACTCTTCCTGGCCGGCAGTGTCAAGGACCTCGAGCATGCAGGGCTGGTCGTCGATGACGGTCTGCTTGCGGTAGAGTCCTCGATGGTAGGGTCGTAGGTCTCGACGAAGTGGTTGAGACAGAGCTGAGCAGAGCAGGGGAGGGTTAGCGGGGCGGAGGGGGGTAGAGACGAGGGACGAGGGACGGACCTGGATGGTGAGGGCTGTCTTGCCCACACCGCCGTCACCGAGGACGACAAGCTTGTAGATCATCATCTTGCCTGACATGGTGGGCGACGCAGCACGAGGGCAAGGTGCGTCGGCGGAGGAGCGGGGGAGCAGGAGGAGCAGGAGAAAGGGCAGAGGCCGCCCGCCGATCGATCCAGCCGATGCCAGCTCCCGTCCCAGCCGTTTTCCACAACCGACCACAGCCGGCCCACCGCCCCGTTGCAATGTTCAAACAGGCGTCATGCAATTGTTCCAGCACGCGGTGATCACCCGTCCTCCCACTATCGCTGTGCCCCGCCGCGTCTCCCACGGGGCGTGTCTGCGGCCTACCTGCTCTGCTCTGCTGCCCCCCTGCCGTGCTTGCCAGCGCACTTGCCAGTCATGAGCATAATCTTAGCCGCCGAGCGCTTACTCGTCCTCCTCTTCCTCTTCCTCCTCCTCCTCCTCCCCCCCCTCGTCCTCTGCCGCTGCCGCCTGCGCCGCCTTCCACTCGGCCATTTCGCGTTCGGCCCGCAGCTTGTCCTTCTCAGCCAGGTCCCTGAACCGCTTCTTGCCCTCTTCGTCCATGTCCTTCCACATCTGCCCTAGGATGCGGCCAATGTCACCTGCTCACCCACACCACCCACCAACAAGCGTGCCCACGCCAATATCCAACACCCCCCACCAACGTCAGCAGCAACAGCAGCAACACACCGACAATAACAACAACCGCAACCATGAGATCAAAGCCAAGTCAGCCCACCTGCCATACCCCCACCAACATGCCATCAACACGTACCGAACCCAGCATCTGGATTGTCCTCCTTGACCTGGTTGCGCGTCTGCTGCGAGAACAAGACATAGGCCGTCAAAGCGCGCTTGGGCTTGGACCGGTCCTTCTTGGCGCGCCTCACCTTTTTCGTGGTGGTAGAGGCCTTTGTAGAGGCCTTTTTGGGCTTGTTTTTGGAACCAACGGGGCGGGTCATGGTGGGTCTGGGAGGACAACGACAAGGGGGGGATGCAGCAGAAGGTCACAGGTGGGTCAGTACAGAGTGGCGCATGGGAATACCACAGCAACGGCAACCTCCGCTTGATCGGGGCAAGCATGGTATGGCAGGGCAAGGCAAAATGTGCGTGCTTGCCTCGGAGGATGTCTGCTTTCTTTCGGCTGGACGAAAGTGAGGGTCACGCCCGCCATCCATGCCTTGTTTGGGGCGGGCAGGTGGTCGAAAACGAAGGGAGACGCGTAGACGCGCAGACGCACCGCTAGAAGCACTGGAGTTGGGTTGGTTGATTGGTTGATTGGTACGCAGAGGTCCTGGGTTCGGCTGCTCGCGCTGGTAGGCCGTGCCGGCTGACATAAGCAGTGCTAGACTCTAATGTCAGATCAGCGATGAGAGTCCAGAGTGCCCTGCAGAGCCTCCCTGTACTCGTCAATCGATAAGCAGCCAACGACAGCCAACGTGGAAGGCTGACGTCATGCTACCAACCATCCCACTACAGCCCCCCGCCTCGGCTCTATTTGGCAACTAAGGAACTGCTTGCTGCTCAATATATACGGACAGGGCGATCTTGACCTGACCGAAAAAATCTTTCTAAATATCACGCCAAAGAGACGAGGGGCTTGGCCCTGGTAGCGTGCAGGGGAACAATTGTACATGCAGGCAAATCGAAGAGTATCCTGACCATTTGCACTGCACGCGTTGAGAGCGGATTGGGCCCAAAGCAACAACAAACGTTTGCCTATACGTGCTCGCCCATGTTCCCACACAGAGAGGAAGAAAGATCTGGCTTAAGCGATGGTGCGGGCTCGACCGGCCTAGATTGGGAAGCGGATTGGTCGCGTGTGTCATGGGGCGAGCCCGGGGTAAAAGCCGTTGGACATGGCATTAGACGTCCTTAGGTCCTGTTTCAGATCCTGGTTGAACCTAGCAGGTGTAGAGGATCTCCGGAATTACTCCGTTCCTCGCGGCGTTACCACACTTGGTACGCTATAGTTGGCGGAGCAACAGAGTCCTAAAGAAAAGCAAGTGCTACTGATAGTAACCGCGACTTGCAGAGTGCTCGACGTAAGTCGTAAATTCGTAAGTGTGTAAGGGTGAAGAGTGAAGAGGGAAGTCGGGAGTATAGACGGGATTGACGTGGGGGTTGACGTAGGGGTTGGGCGGTGAGGATCACCGCCAGCAAGCCTCCGGCCGGGCTGCTTATATATCGTAACATCGGAACAGGCATCAACAGAAGGAAGGGAATCTACAGTCGTAAAAAAGGCGGCCTGTTCTGCCCAGACTGCGATCCTGTGGGCGGCAGTCGATAGGAGTTCTATCAAGACTGGATGCCGCGGATACGAAGCTTCGTACCGTAAGTCCGGTCCTCTCCTGGCTCTCCGCGGGAAACGTCCGCGACAAGTGGTCCGCGCTGGCTCTTACTCACAAGTGTCGTGGGAATGGCGTGTGCGTCGATGAGGGTTCTACGACATGCGGGGCTCGTGTCCGGAGAGATGACCGAGCGCCCCATAACAGCGTGCGCATGCAGATCTGCCAGCTCCAAGCCAATATATATAGGCTTAGACACACTGCTGACGGTCAACTTTTTATATTATGATGCACCTAGGCTTTCGAAACTGATGGCCACAGCACAGATGCAAATGAGTTGGTGGTGCTGTCATAGTTTGGCTGATCTCGCTCATCCCATTTCCAATTTCTTCGTCTCGAGCGCCTCGCTCCTTCCCTGTTCCTTCCACTTCGCACCATGTTCTGTTCTTGCTTCTTCCCCACGAACGATTGCCACACCCCTTGGCCTAGTCCGATCCTGATCTCCCTCGTCTTAGCCCCGACTGTGACAGGTGCCACAGAAGATTCAGTGCTTCCCATTACGACTGCTCCACTTGATGCCGCGATGCACTACAAACACTGCGTTGACTTCTCTCCTTTTTTGCTTTTGCCCCCCAAAACATGAGTTTCTCCCCTTTAAAAGAATCAGAGCAACGATTGCGCCCCCGGGAGATGCCATCACACGGATGGGCACTGTTCCACTCCAAATGAGAGGGCGTGCAATGGAACAGTAAAAATGCCTTTTCTTCGAAAGAGATACAAAAGTGACGAGAGTGGGATTCGAACCCACGCCCCGGAGGACTGCGGTTGCGGATTCCAAGTAGACTCCTTAACACAGCGCGTTAGACCACTTCGCTATCTCGCCAGACGGAATGTAATCCAACCCATAGTTTTGAATCAGAATGGTCAAAAATACTGACTGGCGGATCCCATCTCTATTCTGCATCCATATCATTGGCAAAGCTTTATTATAAGGCTGGCACAGGGAACGCTACGGCTAAACCGACCCGTTCACCTTGCGTGTGCTGCTTGTTGCGCCTCTGCTTGCTCCAGCAGCCGAAGCAGCTCGTCCTTCTCCTGGCTTCCAAAGGCGTCGCTGTTGACATCCGTCCTAGGCCGGGCGAGCCTGAGTCACGGAGTCCGCTTTCATCATTCCTTTCCGAGCTCGCGTCAGTCTTTTCTGGACGCTTCTCATCGCAGAAAAGCTCTTTAGTCCAATACTACGTTCAGTGCTCACATCCTGTGGCAATATAGCGAGGCCGACAGTCGCGGTGCTCTCATTACCACCATGTGAGGAAACCACAGAGAAACAGCCAAGGTACAAAAGAGCAAATGGGAAAATGGAGAGCGAGATATATATGCCAGGATGCAGAATTTGGACATTGGAGCGAGCTTGCTTTGTATCTCCCTCATCCTCTCCCTCTGTCTCCGTTTCCCTTTAAACGTTGCTTGCAGGCTTGTGGCTCACCACGTTTGCCTTCACGCATTGCCTGGAGACTGCTTTTTGAGTTTGATCCATGTAGGATCATGAGTGCTCCCAAGCCGCACTATAGCACCCTTTTGTCTCCCTTGCCTGGGCTATACTAAACCTACGTCAAAGGCTTCAAGGCTGGGATGAAACGTTTCTATAACATTGCACGTAACATCGTTGTGGTCTAAACGGTGCACGTGTTCCTTTCGATCCATGCAACTAGAGTCTCTTTTGTACGAGCCAGTTGTTTCAATCAAACGGTGGCGGCAGAGGCCCCACAGCTTCGCCCGCCGCATTCATTCGCGTATACTCCGAGCCGAAGGCGGTTGTTATAGCCACTAATCCCCGTGTGCCAGGATGAGAACCACCTCCGACCAACCCTGGGGTGCCACCGCGTGCGGTCTATACGTTCTAAGAGTGTGTGGTCGGAAATGACACCATCACTTGGCATGGTTCTATCGGCCAAGTCGCTGGTGTAAGCGAAACTGGGTGTCACCGAGCGCCTCGAATCCATCAGATAGCGTTCGCGCATCGTCCTTTTCCTTGCTCCTCTCCTTGTTGTTCTCAAGATTGGGCTACTGCGTCAGGAGCCTACAAAAGAGCTTTATCTGTGACTCTACCTTCTCTTCTCTGTCGTGCACAGGCCCTTGACCCATTGGAGGCTCGGAGCTATCCCGGCATTAACGCCGGACAAACTGGATTCTGAGTGCTCTGGGGGATCGACTCCTCGTCCTCACCTGTCGTTCGCTCCGCACGTACCCCAACATGCTCTGCTAGCCTCACTTTCCTACACACTACAGGGCCCTACACGGAGAACTGAGGTCACTAACCCTAAGGTTTTCCGCGGCTAGTACTCAGGGCTTAGGTGCTAACGCAGTCTCTATAGCGCTTGCCCTCGTCTGAAAGATCTGAAAGGACTCGAACATAGAACGGCGTTGCCTTATAACCTCGGTGGTTCCCGTCAGGCCCAGATGTATTAGTTACTACGCTAGATTCCCGGTAGTGGATGGGATGGTCGACCACGGCGCTAGCGGTGGTAACTAGCTAACTCCTTGCCTAACGCCGTTTATCCACTTGCGCGGTGGCCAAGCGTGTATTAAAATTTGGTCAATTATTGAGGCAAGGTATATACTATAGTGTCAATTGTCCTTCCGATACTGAAGCGCATACCATCCAGAAAGCCCACTCGCCTGTCGCTTCCTTTTGAACCACCAAGCTCAGCCAACTTCGTATATCCTTGAGACAAGTGAATTCCCAACCTTTTATCCTAAATCGCTGTTCCTATTCCACATCTACTAGATGGTGAAAAGGCGCTCGAGCGTACTGAAAGTGCTGTCGATGGCACATGGGGCGAAGCGGCTGCTCATGCGGTGGATGTTTCTCGGGCACGCCGTCAGATTGAGAAGTTGAGGCCGAGCAGGAGGGACGCGCGTTGCTCAAACTCTCTGCCATGAGGCTTAAACCCTGACGCTGAACTGGGAGATGAAACGACAAAGAGGACGGCTTCAATCTTCGCAACTTTCTGCTAGCCAGAGCCACCAATCACCCACCGACATCAAGCCGCTGGGCGTGGCGTGGACCAACCTGAGCGTTTCCGCCCCCTAAGGCTGTTGCCGGGGGCGTGTTAGTCAAGACGACGCCCATCGCGATGTGGAACACGGTCTGGAAGGATCCTTGGAACATCCTGTCGACCCTCATACCTCCCCTCCGCAAGCTTACACCTGGCAGCCAGGATATGGTTAACATCATCCACCCCACCACAGGTCTGCTCCGTGCGGGACAGATGCTTCTCGTACTCGGCAGCCCTGGATCCGGATGTACTACTTTCCTCAAAGCCATCACTCTTCTCTAGATCGTTCGGTCACACCGGAGGCGATGTCACTTACGGTGGGCTCTCCTCCGAGCAGATTCAGAACAAATTCCGTGGCGAGGTACGTCGGCCTCCTATCGTTTCTCTTTTCGCCTCGCGAGGGGTTGTTGTGACAGTGTACTGACAGCCATTCTGGTAACATAGGTCGTTTTTCTGGGTGAAGAGGATGATCACTTTGCCAAACTTTCCGTAGCCGAGACGCTTCGTTCGCTCTGCGGTGCAAGGTGCCCCGGTCTACCACCCGTGGGGCCAGACACGGGAAGAGTTTATCGAACAACTGGTCAACGTCTACCTGGATATGTTCGGGATGCCCACGTTCGAGACACCATCGTTGGGAGCGAGACGGTGCGTGGGATCTCTGGGGTGAAAGGAAGCGAGTGACCATCGCCGAGTCGATGATCACCCGTGCTGCGGTTCAAGCCAACGACAACACCACCCGTGGCCTGGATGCCTCCACGGCGCTGGACTATGCCCGTTCGCTTCGCTTGTTTGCCGATGTGTCGCAGCGCACTATCCTTGCCACCTTGTACCAGGTGAGTGAAACTATCCTTGCCCAGTTCGACATGGTTGCTGTCATGGACAAAGGACGCGTTTATTTATTACGGTCCCCGCGACCAGTGCGCCAATACTTTACCGACTTGGGCTACTACGCCGGTCCACGCCAAACTACGTATGATTTTGTTACTGCTGTCACGGATCCGCAGCAGACGATCGTACGGTATGGGTTTGAAAGACGCGTGCCGCATGATGCAGCGTCGCGTGAGGCTGCCTGGGTTGCTAGTCCGCTCTATCCCAGCTCCAGGGTCAGCATGCAGACTACCTCAGTGCGATTGCAGCAGGACAGATGCAAGAAGCGATGGACTCAAGAAACATGTGCGTAGTGAGAAGAACAACGGGTGCGCAAGACCAGCAACTTTACCGTCCCATTTTGGAAGCAAGTTGACGCGGTGATTCGCCGTGAGCTGCTACTGAAGTGGGCCAACCGGTGGGACTTGTTAGTACAGATTCTCACCGCTACAATCGTGCCCCTATATATTGGGTCGCTCTTCTGAATGCGAAAAACGATTCGGAAGGCGCATTCATCGCTACAAGTTCCCTTGCCTTCCTCCTCGGTCTTGTCGGATGGTCAATTCTCTCAGAAGTTTGGGTTGCCGTCAAAGGTCGCACCATTCTCGACCGCCACAAACGTTTTGGATTCGCACGACCCTCTGCTACCGTCATTGCCCGTGCCATCACCGATGTGCTTTACATCTTCCTGCTCGTTACCCCTACCCGTTTTGCAGTACGTTGGTTGCCCTCATCTGTTAACCACTAACGCGTGTTGCGTACTAATTCTTTCGTGCCCTAGTTATGCTGTACTTCATGTCTCATCTGCGCGTAACAGGCGAGGCATGGCACTCTTTTGGCTTTTGACTTTCTTTGGCACCTACACACTCATGCAAATGTACGTGCTTGTTGTGCTTATCTCCTGGCTTCAGCGAGGCCATCCGGTAAGTATCTGGATCCTTATGCTCCGTTGCGTCATTCTCAGAATTTGGGACTAACTCTTCTAAATCAGATGGTGCGCGTTGACGTAACGTCGTCTTCATTCAGTGGCTACATCCAGCCGCGCCGTGAGATGGTTGGGTTGTGGTTGTCATACGTCGGCAATGTGGCATACATTCTGAAGCTTTGATGGCCAACAACTTCCGGGAAAATATTCCCTGCGTGCCCGCTGACATTGCCCCTTCTCAGAGCTCCGTGACGCTCGGTATCAGACCTGTCTCTTGGCTGGCAGTCGACCGGGGGAGATTGTGGTGCCGGGTAAAAGCTACATACAGGCGGCTTATGGTTAAAATGAACAATCTTGGACGAGCCATTGGGATTTCTTGTGCATTCTCCGCATATATGTTGGTCAATCTTGTTGCCTCCGAGACGATATCTTGGGGAAGCGGAGTCTCAGTCACTGTCTTTGCCCGTACTAAACGGGCCAAGCAGGCCATTCGCCGCGCTACGCCGAAACTTTCGGAGAAGGACGAGAAGGACTCGTCTTCCATTTCGATAACGACAGTACACGGGTGCCGACCCAGTGTCCCTCACCTGTGCACGACCCTGAATCTATGCCTTCTCCGAAGACGAACTTCGACGACCATCCTGTTCTGTCTTGGCGCGGCCTCAACCTCACGCTTGACAATGGAAGGGAACTATTGCATCAAGTTTCTGGCTTGGCGCTGCCTGGAGAAATGATTGCTTGTGCGTATTTCTCTTGTGCCCATACGTGCCCACATTTTATATGGAACGGAAAGCTAACGCGATCTTTGTGACGTGATGGGGTCTTCGGGTGCTGGAAAGACCACAGCGATGAACGCTATTGCCCGACGGATCAACTTTGGGAAACTGGAAGGGAATGTGGAGGTTGACGGGGTCCATTGCCTGCCTCCTTTGGAAAGACGTTGGGTTCGTGATGCAGGATGACATCCATCTCCCGACTCAGACGGTGAGGGAAGCAATTGCGTTTCTCGGCCGTGCTGCGGCAGCCACACTCCGTTCCGCATGCTCAAAAGATGCGCGACGTGGACGAGATCTTGCGTCTTCTTGAGCTGGAGGATTTGGAGGATGCATTGATTGGCGAGCCGGGCGCCGGTTTGAGCATGAGCGCCGCAAACGAGTGACAATTGCTGTTGAACTTGCCGCTAAGCCTTCGCTCGCTCTCTCCTTGACGAACCGACCAGTGGCCTGGACTCGGCAGGCGCTGCAGCATCTGTCGCTTGCTCCGCCGTTTGGCCCAGTCCGGCCAAGCCATTGTTTGCACCATCCACCAGCCCAGTGAAGACCTGTTCCAGCAATTTGACCGGTGTCTTCTTCTCCAAAAGGGTGGGCGGGTAGTGTATAATGGCCAGATTGGTGACCAGGGTGTGGTCAACAGCAAAGATGAAGGCTTGGCCATGGCTTCCCGCACAGCAACAAGATTCGTTCCTATTTCGAGCGTGCTCATGCACCTTGTGGACCCAATGACAACGTCGCTGAATATATTCTGGAGTTGACGGCGACCACACGCGACCCCACAGGTCACTGGTCCTCGTATGGGACGCCAGCCCTGAACGACGCGAGGTGGAAGCAATTATCGAACAAACGAATGCCCGTCGCAGCAAGTTCGCCGGTGACGCGGTCAACCTCGAGTTGGCCGGCGAATTCGCTGCCCAGCCTTGACCCAGATTCGGGAAGTGGTCATCCGTCATACAAGGATGCTTACCGCGACGGTTCCTTTACATACTCGCTCATTTTCTCGTATGTTTCCTATCTCTGCGAATTCGATTCACTGTGTTCACTGTTGGCTCACACCCTTTTTCCTTTTATACAGATACATTCTGACGGGTTTTGTCGGTTCCTCCGTCTATGCTCATATGGAGTGGAATGTGCATGGGATGCAAGGGGCGGCCTTCCTCGTCATCTTGATCATGCTTTCTTTCCCGGTTTACGTCAACAGCATCCTCGCTCGCTGGTTCGATCAGACCGATATTTTTGATGCTCGTGAGGACAAAAGCAAGGTTTATGCTTGGTGGGTGCTCATTGTGAGCATGATTGCGCTCGCTCTCCCACTCGCTATACCTGACTGCCACAGTCTAGTACGTTATCTTCCTCTCTTCTTACTATGGGTCTGCACACCGTAGGCTTACCATGGACTCCTACTCCAGTTTCCTCCCAGCGTTCTTCATTGCTTCTACTCCGAGGCCACTTGGCGCGCGGGCTACTTCTACCTTATGACGCTTCTTCTGTCGGTTTATGCTTTGGTCTTCTCCCTCCTGATTGCCTGCAGTGCACCGACTGCCACCATTGCGTCCCAGGGCGTGCCACTCGTCCTTCCCTTTCTCTTTGTCGCCAATGGATGTAAGTATTCCATTCCTCGACCTGCTTTCATCCGGACTAATGAGCATGTCTCTGCAGCTTCATTCCTCGCCGTCTCCTTCCTGGGATCTGGAAGGCAGTGTCCTGGGCTAGTCCAATCGTCCATTACGTCCGAGGCCAGGTTGCCAACATTTTACACGATCGACAAGTTTGTGTGTGCCCGCTCTGAACTCTTCCACTTTATTCCCCCGCCAGGACAAACATGTGGGCAGTACGCTGGCGCTTGGGCTACTGAGGCCGGCGGCCGGATCTACAACCCGAACGCGACGGACTTGTGTGACTACTGTCAGTACGCCACTGGCGATGATTTCCTCAAGACTCTGGATATGCCCTTCAATTACCGTTGGACCGCATTCGGCGTTCTGATTTGCTTTGTGCGTATCCTCCAGTCGTGTGTATACTGTGTACAGAAGGCTTACCTGCGGGTTGTGACAGATCGCTGCTTCAGGCATGGCCTGCTTCCCCATCTTCTGGCTCACTAAACGCAGCAACATTTCCTTCAATCCGATTCCGGGGTGCCGCCGAGTGCTGGGCCGGTTCTCTTTCAAGCGTGCTTCAAAACCTGTGGCTCAAATGAAGCTTGAGCCTTTGAATCTCTTCCATTCGACTGCTGGCATATGGCCATCGTCTCTTACTCGTTTACGGCTCTTCCTCTTTATTCATGTCGGCCGACTTCATTTCATCACCCCGTTTTGGTCTCCTGCAAAAACCTCACAGCCCCTTTCCACCTTTAGACGGTTACTACGATTGGACCGGGTATATTCCTGTCATGGGCGGGCGCCGCCAGGGGCCCGCCGGAGGGTTTAAGGGGTACAATCCTTGGGGTCCTAAGGGCGACTCACGATAGTTACGCGCTTGGGCTGGTTGGTGGGTCCGCTGGGGAGCTAGGGACAAGGAGAAGCCTCTCGGCGTATAGCAGAGGCGGCTGCAAGTGTGGCAAGGCTGCGTAGCACCGGCTTGGGCGGCGAGTAGCGTGTTTGAAGCCTTCGGGCTCAGGGAAGGGAAGGCAGAAGAGGACCGATGCTGCTAGACTGAGGCTGGGTTGAGACTGGGAGCGGCGTGGCGAAGAACCAGATCACACGCGGCTTAACTGGGCGGGACCGAGGCGTGGCACGAGGAGGGCTCACGCGGACTAGGGGAACTGAGTACTGAGTACTGAGTGCTGAGGACGAGGACGAGGGCTGGCGATCTACGCCGGGAGTCGAAAGGCGACTAAGAGCGGGAGGAGTTGCCTGTACTGAATCAATTGGCGAGGAGAAGCGGGCAGGGGGTGAAGGGGTGAACAGGCGAGGAGGCAAGGGTGGAGGACAAGGGCGACGAAGGGGACAAGAGGTGGACAAGCGACAAGATGGACCGTGGGGGAAAGCCACGAACCATTGCTAACAGGCAGGGGGACTAAAAGGGAAACAAGGCAACAGAGGGAGAACGGGGGACAGGCTAAAACAGGGGAGACAGCTGCCGCGCGGCAGCCCAGGAAGGTAAGGGAAACAGGCATGGGGCGACTAGCGTCGCTATCAGACACACTGAGAGAAGTAAGATCAACAAGCAGGGGCGACTAGCGTCGCAAGAAACACAACAGGGAAGCGGGGAGAGACGAAACTGAGAGGTTCTCAATTCACTGAGGCGGAAGGCGACTATTGTCGCTGGATACGTAGTAGACTCGATAATCGCGCTGGCGGTCGAGCCAGCCGCGATGGAACTGGATTAAACTTGGGAGCGAGCTCTTTGATCGGATAGAGCAGACAGGTCTCAGCTTGCCGATCGGATCGAGTCGGATCCGAACCATTGACCAACCGGGACGGGGTTAGGATGGCGAAGGGCGCACGCCGGCGCCGCTGGGCTTGCCATCCCGCCTTGGCCCGTGACAATTCCTGCCGTCTTGTCGCAACAAATTCATGTGATGTTCTAGGCCGTATACTCCTTCGTGACTTTACTATATTCTCTTGGTTTTGACTGGCATGTAAGACCGGGAGGGATGACTAACACGATATGTCCGGCTTTAGATCCTGGCCGACCGAGCGAATGTGCTAGAGCTGAGGGAGACCCTCTCCAGTAGTTGAGTGGCTGCCTACGAAGGGCTACATTTCCGACATCAGACTCTCCATCAAGGCCTGAGCAGTGTGATGCGTAGGTTCTCAAAAGAGTTGAAGGGTCCAGGTATTTCCGGGTAGCGCACGGGTGTAACGGGGGGTTGCTGGCTTCCCAGGCGGAGACCTTCCCTGTTCATCGGAGACAAGACCCACGGAGTGACTGAACGCGTCTTATATCCAAAGTCGGAGGCACAGCGGTGTGAACGTAGGAGGGTCGCGAGTACTGCTTTGCTGTTCGTCGGGCAGAGCCAGACAGCATCTGCAAGGAGGTTGCGCGGAAGGGGCCGGACGAGAAAGTGGAGAGGTCCGATGGGCAAGGGAAGGCAAGCGAGCTAATCGGAAAGGTGGTTCCTCTAGAGTGGAGTTCACCTAGAAGAAGGGCGAGGGGGAAATGGTTAGCCTTTTGGGCCATCACACTTGCATCTAAGAACAGGCAGGCTTCATAGAAAAGAAGGGGAGCAAGGAAAGACCAACTGATTCACAGCGAATGAAAGGGGAAACAAGTCAAGGGGAAGAAGTGAGGACTAAGCACGAAAGGCACAATATGAAAGATGAGGCGAGGGTTAAGGGCACGCGGACCCGAGACGGGAAACGAGGCGAGAAACCGGGTCGAACCCCAAATGTAGTGTTTGAGATTAGTAGACGAGCGCGAGCGGAGAAGAGACGATTTATTGTCGGTTTTGTAGTTAGGCCGAGAATCCGAGTCAGGATAGAGAAAGAGAAAGAACTTCAGTAGATAGGGTGAGAAGCCGAAAGCGAGAGTAATGACAAGGGAGTGGAGGCGGCTGTATAAGCCGATTCTAGTTGTCACATTGAACGCGGCATCGGCCGAATGCGGAATCAAACGGTGTGTGTGCTTGTATGCCTGAAGAACAGACTGCGCTAATTCAGGTAACGGTGGCTTGTTCACCTAGTACGAACAACGCGAGTCATAAAATTCGTATAATGCTAGAGCCAACGGAGGAAAGGAAGTTGCGCCGTAAAGCAGGATGGGCGCAACGTATACCGATCGAGCATATGCGATCATGACTGGCCGCGGAGGATCTCCGCAGCCTGGAAGATAATTTGCCCGGTGACACACTCTCACAAGTCTACTAGGAGATTGGCGAGTGTTTGGTTGAGATAACGATAGCGACCGAAGTAAAGGTGATCTGGTGATATTATAGAGAGATACGAGAGATATGCTCGCGATTGATACTCAATCATGGGTGCTTGCGAAAGTTGGCGTGCAAAAGGTGCCCCGGGTAAGGGGTGAGGTCTGTGGTACCTGAATGCGAGACCTGAAGCCGGCTACATACGCTTTTGATAGGACTTGGCATGCAAGGGCATGCCTATACAGCAGACAACGGGCAAGTTGCTTAAACGCCTTCGAGCCTTATCCAAAATATCACCAACAGCATCTTCAAAACCTCTAGATTGCGACTTGGAAACTAGCATTTGCGCTTTTGAGGATCGGCGGTAATGCATCTGTCAGACAAGGCATGAATGCAACGTGAAGCCACGTCTACAGCAGAGAGAGGGGGGGGGGGGGTTGGTTAGAAGGAGGAGAAAGAAAACATAAAATAAGGTCGCTCCGTTTCCTTTCCCATGGGACCAATGATCTATTTACGCACACACCGCCCTCATATGTCACAGCGGTTTAGGTTAACAATAGGAACTTGAAAAGAGCCAGTGACGGTGGTATGGGCGTAGAAGCAAAGCTAGTAGGTCGGAGAGGCGGAATCCGGGCAACAAATAGGACTAAGCGAACAAGCCAACGATGGGATGACGAAACACCGGTGTTGATATATATACGCAGGTGTGTTTCAACTCGTATTCACGCCCTTAATCCAGGAGCATATTAAACGCCAATATTCAGGCACCCGGTACGTCATGGAGTCTTGAAAATGATTAACATGGCAGCGTTTAGATCAAATGAGTTGGGGCAAGTGCAAGTCGGCCAATTAGGAATCATTATTGATTAGGGATACGCCCGTAAAGATGTTGGAAGATATTTTCTGATCGTGCGCATGAACGGCGTGTTGACATCTGTACTAGGACCGCGCGAACCATGAGTCACGTTGAGTTAGTTTTCATTCCTTCCCAGCTGGCACCAGTCTTCTCAATGAGTCAGTCGCAGAAGCTCCTTAGACGAATAGACGTTCAGTGCACACATTCTGTGGTACTAAGGAGGCCGACACTGCGTTTTGCCAATAGGTATGGCATGCTTGTTAGTGATCTCATGGTGAGTACGCAGGCTAACATACAACAAGTACGATCGCCATGTGCATCCCGATGGCACCATAGCTGGGGATAATTGATTATCCTGTCCTCTCATTGTTCTGATCATGGCGGCCTTAGAGCGAAACGTCAACCAAATGATATCACACGTACAAGCTTGCCACTTTCCCTCCTTAATGCTCGTTCTCCTATCCGCGCTTGCTTACCGAACATCTCCCTAGATAAATCTATCTTTTTTTTTCCTTTGGAACTTGCCGTTGGAGATCTAGTGTACGCAGATGATTAGCGGGGCAACAAAAATAATATTATCAGGGTCAGTTGCATCCTCGGAAGTGGCCTCGCTGACGACATTTTAAAAGTGATTCGCGAGTCTATTACTTCCACTTTTCCATTGTCCACCATTGCACCGGCACGTTATGGCCCCATATCCAGCAACCCACCTTTCCATTGTAGATTTTCACACACGTGTACGCCATAGCACTTCCTGGGGCGCTGTAAGTGCTTTTATATCAGATTCTGCCTTCACGAAAACGTCGAAGCAGTTTAATTTTACAGGGATGTACTCGATGGCGTAAAAACGAGAAGCTGATCTCCCTCTACCGACAGGTAAATACTCCCCCACCTAAAGAAATAGGGGCACAAGTAGGGATGATGAACAAACGAGAGAGTATAGACTCGATAGTTAATAAAGATCACAATGAGCGACCGTGTAAATCTGAGATTTGTAGGTATCATTCTTTACAAGTCCATATTGACCCATCACAATGCAACAAAAGTACTCTCGAAGACGATTGCACAGCATTCGATGGTGCTAGAATGAGTAGTAGTATAAAATGTAATTCCAATAGAAACACAGGGAGAGCGAGCATAGGAAGATCAGATTCGTCAGATACGTCGTCCATGGGCACATCAATGACGTTTCTGACATTCAAGGGGGTGACGTCGAGGATGTATTTGACGTTCAAGGGGATGACATCGAGGACATATCTGACGTTCAGGGTGGTGACATCAGCGACGTCACTGACTTGCAGCGCGCTGACACAATTGCCTCACCCACGACAAATTACTCCTCTCAGGTATTCTATATCTTAAACATAAATGATGTATTTCGTGATCCGTTGTGAAAGCGAGAAAGTGACATAATTCTGAAATCCAGGCATGACAGCTATCACTCCTAACCCTGGCCGCAGGGTTACCAAAGGTTTCTTTCTGAGATTCCATACCCCTATGCTACAGGGCGTGCGAAGGCCCCTTGGATAACCGCAGTTGATCGGTGACGCTCGCCTACCCAGGGGGAAGAGCTCCGTTCACAGGTTGCGCACCCCGTGCGCGTTCCATCTCCCCCCTTTTTGCTCTGCTATCTCCCTTCCCTTCTGAATCGCACTCTGGCACCTGGAAGAACAAATAGGGTCTGTATCCCCAATAATGATAACGGGGAGACCCCCCGCCCTACGGCCCGGTCTTCTGGGGGTTTCGTCCCAGCTTGTTAGACTGAGCCACCTCCATCCTTATTGTTCCAGCGTCCCCACCTTGGTCACCGTTCCACCGTTCTACATTCCACGCCGGTGAGAGATATAATACGTATTGTTAAAATGAGAAGACCGCCATCCCCTTGGAATGCCGAGAGAGAACAAGGTGCTTCAGCTTGTGGAACAGACAGAATGCGACCAGAACGTTAATTAAGGGATTAACCAACGTAACCAATATCCATTTCCCTTCGGTTTTGGCACGGCGAGAATACTAAAAGCTACCAAGACGATGGGCAAGATGCTTCTCGAAACTGCAAGGAATTAACAACTGAGTCTCAGTGGAGATAGTTCACTGCACGGTTGTCTACCACGTTCATCCGTATCCACAGTCGCTACCCCGGGTATATGACAACCAATTGTGGGCACCAGAGGGACCTGATCTTCTGGCAATTCCCCTGGTTCCCTAAACGAAGTAGGCCCTACCAAGCAACGCGCACCGGATGGACAGATCGGTTTGGGCACAGCGTTCCTTTTGGCCCAACCTTAAGCTCCGTCAATGATATGGTGACCGAATAGAGGTCAGTGGAGGATGTTGACCAAGGGTCTGAGGGCCAGCCACCTCCGAGATCACTCTGACCTTTTAGGCATGCGCGAGCACCATGCCAGTATCCCTATCCTCTGGCCCTGTGCCACTTCTTCTTCTTCTCTGCCTCTCAGTCTGGGTTCAACTCAGCTCCTGCTTTCTCTTCACCACTGGATAGAAACTACATTTAGGAGACATCGCTGGGGAACCAGGATCGTTACCATTTAATGCCACGTTGGTCTTATCCATGCCATGCACGTGTGAAAAGATTTGCTGGAGGCCTTATATGGATAGCATAGCGGAGTACAAAATGAGATGAACATTCACATACTCATCCCCTCTCCCATGCAATAAATGGTTCAAACCACTGTCTATTGCACAACTGCGTTCTTATACCACCGACCGGAATGTACTTCTAGGTGCTGGGGTAATCGAGAGACCTGAAAATGAGCAAAGATTCGCCGGTGAGGAATGGAGAAGAAGATAGAATAATGCGAGCGCAGAAGCCCGGATCTACTGGACAGTGAGAACCTCAGATTAGGACTAAGGGCAGGGCGGGTGCTGATTGCGGATTGAAGTGGGCCATTATGGGAAGGCATCACCAGGGGGCTCGGCCGCTGGGTTTAAGAGGTACAATACCTTTTGGACATCCCAAGGTCGACTCACGGTAGTTACGCGCTTAGTTGGGCTGATTGGTGGTGGATCCGCGCCGGCCCATATAAGGACAAGGACAGGCCTCACCGCGCGTGCAGAGGCGGCTGCAAGTGTGGAAAGACTACGTTACGTAGCACCGGCTTAGGAGGCAGTAGCGTATCTGACTTCTTCGCGCTCAGAGACGGAGAGTGGCGGAGCGGAGCACCAACACTGCCGGGCTGGAGCTGGGCTGGGACTGGGGAGGTGTCGCTGGACGCCGGATCACACGCGGCTGAACTCAGCTAGGTTTCGGCGGGGAACCTGGGTAAAGGGCACACGCTAACTGGGTTATCTGATATAGACGGAGAGCTGAAGACGGGAGCTGAAGATCAACTAAGAGGAGCTCCTGTACTGGGTTGATCAATTGGCGAGGAGAGTAGGGGGAGACATTAATGGACCATGGGCGGGAAGCCTAAAACCATGGTTAACAGACACAGGGACGAAAAGGGGAACAATTTAACGCAATAGAGGACGAACGGGGAACAGGAGAACAGGGAGGACGGTTGTCGCACGGGCAACGTAGAAAGGTCAAGTAAACAGGCACGGGGCGACTATCGTCGCAAAAGAAAATACTGACAATTGGGTGGCCATGCGGCGTCCACCAATTTACTTGGACAAGAGGCGACGATTTGTTCAGCTCTCGTATTGGACGTATGGACCAACGAGAGGCCAGCAACCGGCAAGTAGACCTTCAAGAATAAAAAGATCTCGAGACATCCAGCATGCCACGAGCTGTGCATTTGAAGGTTGGGACACCTACCAACACAAGAGGATATATATATATGAGGTCCCTCGGTATTTACACATATCTTCATGTGAATTGCCACCGATCACGAACACATGAGACCGCCTCCTGGTCGAACCAAGTTCCTCAACAGGTCTGCTCATGAATCATTTCTCTCAGGTCTCACCGACCGCTCACTGCAGACATGCCAGTGTCACCACATCTTTGGGAACCGGTAACCTGCAACCGGTACTAACGCTGTAACGCTGTGCCCGCGGTAAATATGCACACGCCCCCCGACAAAAGCATTAGCACACCATATGGTTTCCTTCTGGTTTTCTTCCTGAACCCCAAAGGAGGTAGGACTGGAACCGCAGGGAGCAATCCCGTTGAGATTGAGTGAGGCTTTGGGGGGTTATGAGTGTGGGACGTTTCATGGGATGAAGAGTTCCGAGATCTGAGACGCAACTGAGGCTCATCGATGACTTTTTTGGAAACAGGGGAGGGATAAAGAAAACCAAAAAACACCATAAGAACCACAACGCATGAGAGTACTACTTGAATGTATCCCAAGAGCCTGTTGCGCAGTGTAGCGAACCACAATGTGACGGACACCACCCCTAACCTGCGGGAGCCCAGGTTCCACAGGTACTGGAAGAGGGAGATCAAATTATGCATCTGGTTGATGCGTCGCGCTACATCCGCCAGAGTAAGGCGGCACAGGGAAGGCGACGGCTCGTGGGAGGGCGGGTCCCAGAAACCTCAGGGAACTCAGGGAACTCAAGGAACTCAAAACACTCTTCAGGGAACTCCAAAAGTTCAGGGAACTCAAGGGAACTGAGGGAACCGAGGACACTGATAAGTAGCTCCACTGGAAGGAGAGGGGGCGAATAAGCCAAAGGAATGTAACCGGAACTGAGGGAGGACACGGGAAGGGCACGGGTGTCATTGAGAGTCACATTATGACTGTGAGGTTATTGTCGAGAGGCCATTATCTCCCATGCAGCTGACCTGACCGCTGCTGGAAGACGTGTATAATACACCACGGGAGAACGTTGGGACCACGTTTCCGCGTAGCCCAGGGCTGTTGATGAGGCTGGTACCGCTGGTGTTACAGACGGTACCAAGCCAGGTGCGGGGAGAGGACGAAGAGGGAAGTTGGCACACGTTAAAGGGGAAAAAGGAAAGCCGCAGCGAAACGGGGAGAAGGGGAAGAGTCAAACAGGAATAAAGGTCCTTGAGTGTCTGAGGTTGACAGTTCCCATTTCATCCATCATCCATCATCCATCGTGCCAACAACCAGTATACGGCTGTTAATGAATGGCGGGGAGCGTTCAAAGGTGTGGGGTGAAAAGTCATCAGGTTACCGGTCACCGGTCATGGGAGCGAGGCAAAAAGTGACAGCTGGCAAAAGCGATGTGGTAGCACTCAACAAGTCAACGCGTTTGAACGCGATGCATCTACCAACAGACAACCTTCAAGTCATTGATGGAAGATGTCTACTGCGTGCACTGATGGAAACGTGTGAAGAGGACGTAGGTAGCCATGTACCGGGAGGAAAGCCCTCTCTCGCCTAAGCAGGTGGAAGGGTGACATTTCGGAACTAAGAGTGGGCACTGTTGGGGGTACTGGGCACAGGGGGAGGGGGGGGGGGGGGGGGCAAAAATGAGTGGTGTTGTTGGACCGCCATAATTGCAGTTCACTGAGTGAGGTTACTGCACGGAGGCACAAGGCTGGTGGGGGAAGATAAAACTGTAGCGACAAGGGTCACACCGGCGAGGAGGGTTACCAATCAAAAGCTAAGCGAACAAAACGTGTAACAATGCAGGAAGTGACATCAGACAAAAGGAAAGGCAGGAGGAGGCGGATGAAGACGAGTGAAGGAAGAGGGACGAGAAGAACGGGGAAGGGAAAGGGGAAAGGGGAAAGGGGAAAGGGGAAGAGGGACGAGGGAAACGGGAAGTAGGGGGAAGTAGGGAAACGTAGGGAAAGGTAGGAAAATGGAAAGAGGGGAGAAGGAGAGGAGAGGAGAGAAAACAAAGGGGGATGCTATTGGTACAAAGAAAAGTCCAAAAAGTCCAGACCACCGCATCCCGACCACGCCAACACGCGAATCAGGGCGAACCAACCGGGCCAGGCCTTACAGACAGGCCATTTAGGTGAATGTTCGCGTTTTCCTCGTTCAGTTTTCCCCTGTTCATCTCCGTTCGTGCGTGCGCGAGTGGTGGGACGAAGCAGCGTGCCCGTACATGGGCGGCATCCCATCCCAACATGGTGGGAGGGGTACCATGCCCATGGAAGGGTGGTGCATGTTCATCTGCTGTTGCATCTGCATTTGCATTTGCATTTGCATCTGCATCTGCTGCATTTGCTGTTGCTGCAGGGCCATCTGCTGATGGATTTGGGTCTGTTGCATCGACCCCATACCCATGCCCATCCCATACCCATGCCTACCCATACCCCATACCCTACCCATTCCGTATCCCATGCGGCATGTTCCAACTATCCCGTGCGACGGAGGAAGAATGGCTCATCATACCGCCCGGGGCTGAGGCCATACTGGTCCGACTGCCGACCTACGCGTTCGGTCCGTTTCTCCGGCCTTCGTCCGCCCACCGACCTACCTTCCCGACCATCGTCATCCACCACGGAACGCGGTGCGACACGGACCAAACCAGCATCGCGACTCAAGTCGACCAACGGAGCATGGTTAGGGCCGGGCGAACGTCGACCGGAGAGATGGCCATGCCACTTAAGCGGACGAAGGTCGTTTGGTTCGGGAAGAAGGTACGTTGGAAGCGGCATAGGAGCCTACAGCGACGCTGGTCGGACCGGTCCGGGTCCGGGCCCACCACCGGCACAGGTACCCCATTATCCGAAGGCGTTGCTGGCTGAGGCGGGCTGGTCTCGCCACTGGTTCCGGACCCCGAGCCCGAGGTGCGCGATTCCGTGCCAGGAGGGAACGACTCGGGCGGAAGTGGGACGCGGTCAGAGAGGGCAGACGAGAACCCAGAGCCGAAGTCGAAGCCGAAAGCCGAACGAAGCCGAACTGGAGCGGTAGGACCCTGATCGGGCATGGGAGCCAGCAAAGTCTGAGCTGGTGCGCGGGCACCAGCATGACCTGCGCCTAAGTTGGATCCAACAAAGCTTGAGGTCCTCGACTGGTCCGTCGCCGATCGCGATTTTGTTTGAGCATAGCCTTGTGAGGCTTCTTGCAAGGCCGATTCGCGGGTTTGAGAAGCACTGCGTTGCCTCGCCTCACCGGTCAGGCCAGTAGTTGATCGGACATCTTTAAGACTAAGAGGTCGATCGGGGCAGGCGAAATGAGCGCAGCGTCGGGCCAGCTAGGGCACTGCCAGTTCGTGGAGGTTGCTGGAACCGTCGGTGCGGACATCAACACACTGCCACCAGTGCGCTGGAAGGAAGATGGGGCCGGGAGGCTGCTGGGGCGCGAGAGCGAACCGGGCCGGGCGAGACACGGCCCTGGGAAGAGACGAGGGAGATCGGGCGGGAATTGGAGTTTGGCTGCTGTGTGCGTCGTGACCAAGTTGGGAGAGCGGGCCGTTCTTCCTCTAGTCCTCGGACTCGCGCGGTTCTACCAATGGACTGCGTATGACTTCCTGGGAGGAACTTTGGCTCATCTGAGCGACTGGCGCCGTTGGTCCATTGGTCCCTGGGCGCCGAGGTAGACCGGGGCACGGTAGGTCGTACCCCAGGTCCGAATCGCTTTGCTTCCCCGTGAGTGGCGAGGGACTTCGTGGTGGGCCGAGATGGGTTGGCATCTGACCCAACGACGCGGCCGAGGGAAGAGGGGCAAAGGAAGTAGAAGAGCCTGCGATGGAATAAGTCGAAAGGCGTTTACTTTCTCCGTCTGCCGCGATCCTCTCTTCCCCATCGAAGGCGGACGTGGTGGCGTGGTGCCACCCAAGGAGCCGAGCGTCGAGCGCCTAGAGACGCACTTGACCCACACTGGCCATGGAGAGGGTGGAAAGGCGATGGAGGCCGGGGCCGGGGTGGCCCTAGGGCTAGGGTTCGGCGAGTCGGCATCACGATGCGAATGAGGACCACTGCCCCTGCGACACTGGAAAGGAGAGAGGCGGACGAGGCACGCTTGTCACGTCGGTCGGCACTAAACATGCGGTTGCTCGATGGGGGCAGCTTGGCTGATCGGCGACGGCGGAAGGGCGAGTCGGACGGAGTGGGCGTGGTGGAAAGTGCACGGCCGGGCATGACGTTGAACTTCTACGTTGGCGCCCCGGCTGAGCCGGACCCGCCGAGGGGGTGCACCTCGTGGCCAGTCGGGCCGAGGGTGCAACCAGTGATTGATCCGCGGGCTAAAGCGAAAGCGGTTGTGGGTGAGGGTACGGGTACGGGTAGGTGTGCATGTGCGAGTGAGTGGGTGCAGTCATGATGGCATGCGGCGCGGCATCCCTTCCGTCGGAAGAGGAGGTCCACACTTGACACCGTTCCGCAAACGAAGGCCGGGCCACCCAACGAGCCAAGCCATGCGCCGGCCCTGCTGGCCCTTGGGAATCAACCGCGACCATAGCAGGGAAGCCAACGCTTCTGGCCGAGCGCCCGGAGCCGATTTGGCAGCAAGGTGAACGACAGCGGGAGAAGGGTCGCGGCCATACCGGATCTGAAGCGAGGCAATCTCTGAGCCTGGTGGCGCGGCAGCGGGATGCCAGTGCCAGTGATGGGGTTGGTGGTGAAAAGGCGGCCTAGGATGATGGAGCGACCCAGAGCGGCGCGCAGGTTTCGAGAGGCCGCATACGCACTTTCGTGTACCGATGCCTTGGAGGTCAAGCTCATGCTGCGTGGGAACGGAAGTTCGATAACCAGACCCTTGTCTACAGCGAGGTGGCCGTCATCATCAAAGCACGCATGTGGCTGCTCAGGCCACCGTTGGAGAGACAACGGCAGCCATGACACTGCGGGCCAAGGTTGGGTGGTTTGGCGTGCCTGATAACCACTGGATTCAAGTGCGACCATGCTACCGCGGCTCGTAGCCACACAGGTCCTCTCGGCGAGCATTGCGTCCCGAAGCGCCACGGCCACCCGAGGCTACTTTGAACAGTGTCTTATAAGTGCCCGTTTGGCCCCCGAGTCGAGGAGCCTGCGTACATCAGGGGGCCTGGATTGACTGAGCTGAGGCGCCGGCTGGCCCCTCGTTCTGGTCCAGTCCAGCAACTGGACCTGGGGACCTGGCCGCTTAAATGCTCCAGCCGAAGCGAACCCGGAAGAGCGCGTTGGTTTCTTGAATCCGGGCGAACTAGCACGGGGAGGCGCTGCTCCCGAGGATCGCCGCCCGGTGGGCGACAGGGAATCCTGGATGGGGGACGGAGAGCGAGCCATCCGATTGGGAGCGAGAAGTAAGCCACTTGGTTCGGATTGGGTGACGTCAAACCTGGCTTGGCAGCACGAGCCGACGCGGCCGGAGAACGGCGACTGGCGCCACGACGGATGCGGGTCTCGTTGAGGGAGGAGAGGACGACCTAAGAGAAGGGGGCGCTATAGAGTCCGGTGCAGGCAGGTTGTCCATGGAAGGGCATCCTTGGTGGTGGTTGCTTTCAAACCTTCCTGGATCGGTTCGCCACCGAGACTTGATCCGCTTGTCTTGACCGAGATGTGGGTCGATGGGTGGCAGATGAGTGGAGGTGACAACCGGCGTATCCACTGCAAGGTCGGGCTCAAAATTGAGGGCACCCGATAGGAAATCGGGGATGGGGAAGGCAAAAGAGCGAGGGGAACGAGGCGAGCGGGGCTTCGAAACGTTCTCCGAATGGACATTTGCGTCGACCGACTCTTTTACTGGGTCGATGAGAGCGCAGAAGAACCAAGCGGCGTGCGTTCGTCATGATGCAATGACGGAACAGATGAATAATTCTCCCGAGCAACAGGAGGCTAAACGGCAAGAATGAAAAAGAGAGAAAACCTGTTAGTGACAACTCCCAACACTCATGCGCGACCAAGAGTAGGGTACGATGCGTACGTGTACGCGTGCGCGGGGGGCGGGAGGGGAGAATTCTACGCACCGCTGCGACCACCTTGCCATTCCGGTCGACAATTTGGCCGGGGGTAAGATCCAAGCCATCCAAAGGCGCTGCGACGGAGAGGTAATAAGACGATCGGAAGCCATGTCGAAAGACAGCGGGGGTAAGCACGGTGGCTGTGCCTGCTGTGGTGTGGGCCTGGTCATCTCCATTGACAGTTGTTCTGCCGAGCAGGAATGGAAGGACTGGGTGGGCGAGTGGTTCGAGGCGAGGAGGCGTGTCTGCGCGCCGTGCCAATGGGAGCGGGCGAGGCAAGTCGACATGACGCCCTCGACGGGGACTGGGAATAGGTGGTGGAAAACTGAGGAGCTGGGCAGGTGGGTTGTGCCTCGGGTTCCTCAGGTGCAACAGGGACGCAAGAGGCAATCGTTCGTTTTCTTGAGCAAGTTGAAGGAACTGGTACGGAATCTACGCCAACGGGATTTTTAGGCGGCTCGGTGGAGGATGGTGCTCTCAGGGTCGGAGGGCCAGGGCAGGAGCGGCGGCCGTGGTGACTCGACCAAGAGGAGGAGGAGATGGAGATTGGGTCGTCAGCTGCTGGCGAAGGAGGAGCAGAGACCGAAGCGGTAGAGTGGGAAAATGGGTCGGAGAGAGAGAGGGAAGTGGAACTGTGGCCATTGCTCGAGCTACCGCGGTGCAGCCAAGGGAGGCGGGGCGGAGCGAGAGAGACCTGGACTGAGCGCGGCAGGTTGGGCAACGGCAGGTGCGGCGAGGCCCGTGGAAGGAGTGGTCGGGTCGACAAGGGACTGACCTGGGTCCCATAACCCTGGGAGGAAATGGGGGTGACAGTGTGGGTAGGCGCAGGTAGGAGCCTGAGTGTCGCCACCACTGAGATTGGGGCCATGGTGTTGTAGCTTAGGCTGGTACTGGCGTCGTGGCTGAAGCTGGTGCTGTGATCGTCGATGGAGAGCGACACGCGGCTGTCAGAAAGAGGAGGGGGTACGCCTGGCTGCTGCTTGATGCGAGCGGCAGCGCGGGAAAAGACGCCACGCGCGCGGCTGAGGGTGGAGGAGGTGGAAGCGGAGGTGGAGGCGGTGGGTGGTGGTGGCGATGGGGGCGCGCCTGGTGACGACCGAGGGGTGGCGGCGGTACTGAGCAGGTCCGAGTGAGACGGCGTGGCGGCGACAGCGGCGGCGCTGGGCGACATGCCGGACAGCAAGTCGGGGTGGAGCGGGAGAGGCGGGAGAAGGTGGATGGCTGCTGGCGATGCCTGGCAGCCGACGGCGATGGCGGCTGCTGGTGCGTGTGGACGGAAGGGGTAGGCCGAGGGGGGCCGCGCGAGGCCGAACCACGCGGGGACGAGGCGGGCAAGAGCGGGGAGCGGGGCAGGTGGACGAGGGCCGAGGGAGCGGCGTGGGGCCGGCGGTTGGGGTTGGGGCTGGGATTGGGGTTGGATTTGGGGTTGGGTTTGCGGCTGTCCAGCGTCGCGCTCGGCGCGGGCGGAGCGCAGGCGACGGAAGGCCTTCATCGGAGCACCGTCGAGCGTCGCAGCCAGGACTCCAACAGCGTCGCGGTGCCCCACACGGGCGACGGCGGGGCGAGGAGAGCGTGGGGGCGGGAGGGGCGCGGCGCAAGGGCGCAACGGGCGAGGCGGGGCGGCAGGGCGGGGAGGGGGCGGAAGGAGAGGAGAGGGAGAGGGAGAGGGAGAGGGAGAGGGAGGAGCGGTCCAAGAAGCGAGCGGCGGAGAGCGGAGGCAGGCGGCGGGGCGCCAAGCAGCCAGCATGTAGCGTACGCGCACACTGGCGCTGTGCGTGTGCTGCTCGGGGCTGCGCTCTTGGCCTCCTGGGGGTGATGCAATGCAGATGCATGCAGTGTGTGTGCTGCTGTGCTGCAGTGCGGGAGCGTTGCTGTGCGTTCGGAGCAACGGCGGGTGTGGTGCAGTGTGCTGGGGTGCGGGCGGGGCGCAGGCGCCGTGGGCCGCTCGAGCTGAGTGCCATGGCTGCTGGGAGGTTCTGCGCACGTTGCACAGCGGCCGCACGCGTCGGGCGCAGGGGCGGTGTGCCGGGCGGGCGCGTGGCGGGCGTCAGAGCAGTGGCCAGTGGCGGCGGGCGGGCGCCGCGTGGCGGCAGTGCGGTCGCAGGCGGCGGCGCGCGGGGGCAGCGCAGGCCCAGCGAGCGATCGGCGAACGCCGTTTCCTAGGTGGATCTGTGATGCATGACGATCAGCCATCCTAACCGTAACCATCGATCAGGTGCAGAATGAATGAGCGCAGCACGGGTGGGGGGGCACCTGGCCACAGCCCGTACGTCACGCGTCACGCGTCTCCGGTCCCCAGCAGTAACGAGTAAGGCCGCAGGCCAGTGCTCGGAGCAGGGAGGCCTTGGGATCGGTGGGTTTGTATGATTCTCTTACATGCTGCCTGCTCGCGCACCACATTGTACTCACCAACAAGATGGCGGCCGCCTCGGCTGCCATCCGGCTGGGGGGTCGTCGTGATTTGTAGCGGATCATCTCCATGATCCCATCGTGGCCGACATGGGGTTGAGCGCTGCTGAGGCTCAGCCGTGCTCGGCATGCTACAGAAGTCTCCACGACTGGCGGAGCCAGGCCTGGGCCCTGACCGCCGTCGATCCGCTCTACGCTACAGTATACCATGTCGTACAGACAGTGGGTACTCCCTACTGAGGGTACTGCAATGAGTACTACGGAGTTACGGAGAGGTATGGAGAGACGTACTGACGCCAGAGTTTCTTGTTTTTTTTCACGTGTCACCATCACTCCTTACTCTAGCTTACCTTGGGCCCCGTTCGGGCTCGCGGACACGCGGTGCATCGACCGGGTGGAAGCGGAGCTGGAGGGGGCGCAGCGGGCAGTGCAGCCGAGTGCGGTGCAAGGCCACTTTAGGCGGCCTGGCACTATATAGGTAAGCGTTCAGGCTGAACCAAGCCAACTCGGCAAGGGGAGGGGAAGCCCCCGGTTAGGGTTGGCCACTTTGGAGGGGGGAAGCCGTGGGGGTTATGCCTTGACAATTCTCCCGCTCGTCTGGGATGAGCGATGATCGATGATCGATGATGATCGATGAGCGCTTTGCTAAGGGCGATGGGCACCGGAGGTGGGCGCTGAACGACTATAGCCGTGACTAGTGTCTAGTGACTAGTGACTAGGCGCGCTGGACCAAGGACGGTGGCAGTGCTGGGGCGGCTGGACGCTGGGCGCGCTGAGCCGTTTACGGTTTAGGCAAGCGGAGCAGCGTGGCGCCGGGGGCATGGCGTGGCGCCTCCGAGAGCAGCGCGTCGATCGAGGAAGGACATGGCGCATGGGATAGAAGCAACCGAGTGTACCGAGTGCGAGTATAGTCGTGGGTACTAGTGTGTGTCCATGACACTGGTTCGGGATGGCGCTGGTCGTTTGTCGCTGCACTGCCCTCTTGGTGCTTCGTGTGCGATGCGATTGCATTTCAAACCCACTCCAAGCTCCCCTCCAACCGCGCCCCCACGCGAAACGCACAACCGCTGGGCTGCTGGGCTTGTGCCGCCCCCGTGCGTGGCCATCTGGGACTTTGGGCACCCACTCTGTCACACGTCACATGTCACAGCACACATTGTCACAAGTCTCTAAAACCATAATAGTAACTAACCACCCTCTAACTGCAGAATCACTAATCACCCATCCTGCTCTTTCCTACTAGTTACTAGTTACTCCCCTCGGATGACATCATCGACATCATCCCCGCAAGCATCGGTACCGGTCACCGTTCCCAGTTACCAGCTACCTTATACCTTGGGAAGAACCTCGCTTGACCGGAGCGGCTCCTTCAAAAGCTCTTCAAGCTTCAAACTTCAAGCTTCAACGCTTCTACTGAACCCAAGGTACTCAACTTGGTCAACTCAGAGTAAACACGGAGAGTCCTGAGCACCTATGTAGCAAGCAGCGACCCCAACCAGGAAATTGATAATACGGAAGAGTCTACTGTAGGCATTCGAGGTACGCCTCGTCCTCAGGTACTGAAACTGAGTTATACTCTCGGTACTCAATGCGCCGCTCAGTACTCAGTACTCACTACTCACGGCCTCCACTCTCTCGTTCCACATGCCACACGGCACCAGTGCGAAAGAAGACGTACCAGAAACGAGTGAGCGCGGGAGGGAGGTAACCGGTAAGGAGGTAGAGAACAGGGAAAGCAAAGCACCAGGACTATGGGAACGGAGAACGGCTATGCATGGCACGGGTAGGGGGGTACCTTCGTCCTGTGTCCCGTGTCACGTGGGCATATGCTCAAGATGGATTAGACAATGGGGAAGGACGGAAAAGCGAAAGGAAAGGGATGAAAGGAAGGGATCTCAACACCAGGCGAAACACCAGGCGAAACAGCAAGACGGCAAGCGGAACAGCAAACCAACCGCAGCGCGGACCGCAACGTGATGCATCGAGGGATGAGAAACCTACAACGCAGGCGCAGAGGTAGTGGTGGTGGCATTCGTCGCACACACCTGTGCAAACGAGTGGGTAGTACGTTCCAAGCGGGGGTAAGTACGCGCAGGAGTTCCTGTACGGAGCACAGGCCGTCCGGACGATCTGTACATCCGACCGAAGCGAGTGGGACCAAAGCATCGTTCAAGATCATGCGAACGTATTGTCCCGCTCCGTGGGCGGACGGGGAGGCATCCTCAGTACACGTTAAGCGTTCGAAGACCATGCGCGCGGCAAAGGGCACGAGATGGCTGGTGCGGAAGCGAGCGTGTGCGTCTAGCGAGGACGGGGAGGCAGGATCGAACGGCGGGAGGGTATTGAGGTCCTGGGTGCCGAGGCAGCCAAGACAGAGGTGAGGATACTGTCGTGGGTGAAATCGACAAAGACGCGTTGAGACGCCGAGGTGGGGAACTTAGTTGGGTCCATGTTGACCGTTGTGTTTTCACTCGTTTGGGCGGTTGCGTTCCAAGCCTGGTTGGTCAAGCGAGCGAGGAACTCTTGTGTCCACCCTACGCCCTGTGCCGCGCCCAAGGGCGTACCAGCCCCATCGTACCCGTGGAACTGCATGTCCCACAGCCGCTCGTACCCCTCCCACTCGGCCGCGGTGAACAAGGAGCAAAAGGAAGATTGGCCCAGGGCGACAGTTTCGTACGAGCACAGCTGTTGCATCGCATTCAACAATGCCGGGGTCAACTTACCATCCCAATCTGCTTGTTCTTGTCCTTGGTCCTGGCCCTGCGCCGCCGCAGCACCACCACCAACAATGTGGATGTGAGGCTGCAGGCGTTCGAGCGCTTGGTGGAGGTAGGTCTGACGGAAGGCAGTCAAGCGTTCTGCCGTTGTGGCGTTCCCCCCGGCGGCGGCGGGACAAGCAAAGTTACTTGCCAAGGTAGTGTTCCATCCGGGAGCTTCTGGGTGGACTTGAAAATCGATGCGTGCGACCTGGTTACCAAGAGGGTGGGAGACCATCTCACCATCGGGCGGGACCAAGTCCGTTTCGGGTGGGACGGCAAAATCGTTCCAGAGCTGCGGGCCAAAGAACCCTTGGAGCCAGGACAGGGGCGGAATCGACAATGCGGCGTTGAGAGCCAGCGCGGACCAAGAGTGGTCGGCGGTAGATGTGCTCCAACCCCATTGGCGGCGACTGGCACGGAGTGCAGCGCGCTTAGTCCACTTATCTCTCTTCTGGGTCGACGATGTCGCATGGCTCGACACGGCCACACCTTGGTGTTGGTCGCCGACCAGGTGGGCGTACTGCATGTGCGCCTGCACACCGCTGTGGTACAGTTCCAATCGTCCGGGGGCGTGAGCAACTCGCTGCCCAACTGGTAAGACCAAGACTGGAGGAACGCGAGAGGACCCGAAAAGGTGACTTTGCCAGCCTCGCGGGCACGGGTGAGGGACTGAAGCGCATGAACGGGAGAGCCAGAGGTAGGATAGCGAGCGCCGTGACGATGAAGAATGTGAACTTGATCGATGGTGCAGGAGCCTTGTCCTTGAGCGTTGGGCATCAAGCCCGATGCGTCGCGGTAGCGGAGATTGTCTATGCCAAAGCCAGGCGCAGAGCGGTAAGGCGTAAGCGGGCCCATGTGGTCAAATGGCGCCAAGGTTTGCACGGCCTGGTCGCCGGCCAAAGCGGTTTGGTAGACCTGGTGACCACGGGTGTGCGATGCACCCGTGGGCAGCGCCGCTGCCGACGCCCAAAAGGGGAGCGTGCCAGTAGCCATGGGGCCAGGGTGGGACTTGTACCATGTGCCGGCCTCGCCCGGGCGGAGATCCAGCAGGCCATTGCCCAGCCCCTGTGCGTCGTCAGGGTGGTCGAGCGCGGGAGAGGCGTGGGTACCAGCGGCCTGCTCCTCGGGCGTCAGGGGTCGGTCTTCATCGGCGGATTTCCACGGGGCCATAGAGGAGAGGGAAGCACGACGCTCGGGCGAAAGGAAGGAGCCAACAAGCAGCATGCCGAGGACAAAAATGGTCAGGTAGGACACGATGCGCACGCGGCGACTCTGTCGGAACGTTTCCCTGCACGTGTTGACCCACTCGTCGATGGCGCGATGGGTGTTGGTGAACCATCCTGGGGTGCGGCCGACGCGCTGGGCCTTTTCCCGCTCGGTTTCGGGCTGCTCGTCGCCGTCGAGCAGGCCTGTTTCTTCTTCGCTGTCGCCGTCGAGGCCGAGGGCAATGTAGGAGGAGCCGTCGTGGCGCTTGGTGGACTTGAGCGCGAGGGTGTCGGTGGACTGGGCGGCAAGGGAGACTTGGGAGGCTGCAAAGGCCTCTTGGCGGTGGAGGTCGTCGATGCTCGCTTGGGCGAGCTGGTTGGTGCTGACCATGTGGGTGTAGAGCTGGCTGGCGGTCATGCGGCTGGCGGGCGCGTTGCCCTTGCCCTTGCCCTTGGCGGGAGCCATGGTGGGGTGGGCGGTGGGGTGGCGGTGGCGGTGGAGATGGAGGCAAGAAGGCGGTGGGGGAGCGGGCGAGAGGGACTGGAAGAGGGAGCGGCGGCTGCGCTGAGTCGCACGTACTAGTGGGTGCTGGAAGAGGCAGGCAGTGCTCCATGTCACACCGAGTGGATCATCGAGATCATGGCCCAGTACCCATATCCAGCACGCATGCGGCAAGCGGCTAGGCAAGCCGCCGGCCGCCGCCCAGGCCGAGCGACGCGTGGAGGGCGCGCGCGACACTGCAGCAGTGCGCCGCCCAGCACCCCACCCACCACACCCAGCGCTGTGCCGCGGTGGCTGCCTGGGGCACGCGGCACAGGGCGAGCATCGCCCTGGACGATCATCGATCACTGCACCTGCAGCAATGTGGATCTGGCCGCGTGGAGGCAAACACGCATGCCCGTGCCCTGTCCCCACCGCCACACGCCCCCCGTGCCTCTGTCCCCACCTGCTCAGCATTGCACATTTGAACGTTGAATATTGAATGCTAACCCGGCCTGCCCCGTCTTCCGCCGCGTCGGTTCCGCTCTGCCAGCTGCCTCAGCCATCGTCGATCGACAGAGAGGTGCGGGGTAAATAACAGGGGGCTTAGCCAGTCGAGGCTAAATGCGGGCCTTGCCTCGCACTGCAACGGCTGTAAATTGCCCACGAGGGGAAAGATGAATCAGGCTGATTGCGCAGCAGCATCGCCCCCCCCCCCCCCCCGCGCTCTACCGCATCAGCCCTAGTCCTACGTATCCTGCCTCGCCCCCGACCCCCATCCCCCCTAGTCCCTGGGGACAAAACAAAAGCCTTGTGAATCCTCATGCATCTCGCCCGTTCCCACCGCGGGAAGGGGATGCGGCGACACGGGCAAGCCCAGCGGTGGCCTACGCAAAGGCAGGCACGCCAGTCAAGGCATTGCCCAAGATCAAGCCATGGACATCGTACGTGCCCTCGTACGTATTGACGACGTACAAGTTAGCCGCGTGGCGGGGGAGGTGGTACTCGTCCGAGGCCGCGTTCCCGCCCAGGATTTCCAGCAGGATGCGAGCGTGGTGCAGGGCCTTACCGCAATTGTTGCGTTTGGCCAAGCTGATCATTTGCGGGTTGTACGTGCCTGCGTCTTGGCCCGGCCTACCTGGAGCGAAAGCAGCAGCCCCAGCTGGACCTCTGCATGCGCATCGACCAATTTCTTCTGGACCAATTGGAATCCCGCCAGGGGTTTGTGGAACTGGTGCCGAGCCAAAGCGTATTCGCGAGCCTCGGCAATGCACGCCTCGAGCGAGCCCATCGAGCCCCAACTGATACCGTACCGAGCACTGTTCAAGCACTCGAACGGCGCGCCCAAGCCCGGCTTGGCGCGAGCCAAGTGACTTGCCTCCATCTTGACGCGTACATTATCCAGGAAGATGGATCCTGTGACCGAAGCGCGCAAAGCGGTTTTATGCGCAATCTTGGGCGCCTCCAACCCCTTTGTACCGCGTTCCAGCACAAACCCATGCACCTTACCATCCCACTTGGCCTTGGCCCATACCACAAACACATCCGAATACGGCGAGTTGGAAATCCACGTCTTGCTCCCATTCAACACCACCTCACCGTCCCCCACATCTTCCGCTGTGGTCTCCATCCCGCTCGGGTCCGATCCATGGTTGGGCTCCGTCAGACCAAAACACCCTACCAGCTCGCCGCGTGCCATCCGGGGCAAAAGCCGTTCCTTCTGTGCGTCGGTACCGAACTGGGCAATCGCACCCATCGCCAAAGAAGATTGAACGGACAAGATGGAGCGGTAACCCGAATCAACTTTCTCGATTTCACGCGCAATCACCCGTACGCGACATTGTTCACCGGCACAGCCGTACCCTTGGATGGTCGGGCCTAGGAGACCAACGTTGCCCATGGCAGGCAAGAGGGTCGGGTCCCACGTTTCGTTCCGTGCCATCTCCTTCACCCGCGGCGCCAAGTAGTCCGTAGCAAACTCAGCGGCCGTGTCGCGAATCGCTTTTTCGTCGTCGGTCAAGTTGGTTTCCAACCCCACCGGATCCTCCCAGTTGTACTTGGAAAATTCTGAGGCGAAAAGGCGAAAAGCACACAACGGTCAACAAACAGATACACAGACAGACGGAAGAAAAACCCCAAGAGAACAGCGCAGTGTGGGCCCAGTCAGTCGGTCCTCAAAGGAGGAACAAGGAAGCGCACAACGTACTGGTCATATTGAACGGGCCACTGGACTGCGACGTGGCATAGCCACGCGAGTGGGCCAAGGGCAGGAGGGGCGCGCGGGCGAGCAGGCCCGGGGCAGCGAGACGAGCAGCAGGGGACAGGAAAGCCAAGGGCATTGGGCACGAGGGAAGGATGGTGGTGGCAGGAATAAACAAGCAAAAGCACAACGCACGCTAGAGCAAGCAAGAGAAGAACAAAGGACGCCGTGTACGTCGAAGCTCGGGAAGCTGAGGGCTGAGGCCTGAGGGAGCAGAAGGCAGAGCTGATCTAAGCGGGGGGGGCTGCCGTCAACGCGTCAACAGTGGGTCCTTGCACGGTGGTGGTCCGCCCAGAGGCAGAGGCAGAGACAACCCAGAACCCAGAACCCAGAACCCAGAACCCAGAACCCAGAACCCAGAACCCAGAACCCAGAACCAGAACCCAGAACCGTGCTCGCGGGCGGCTGGGGCGCTCGGCGTGGATCGGGCGGGCGGAGGGTCGGTCGGGTGCGTGCGCTGCCCGCCTGCCTGCCGGCTGAGCTCAGCCATCATCCATCATCCATCATCCCACGGAGCTCACGCTGAGTCAGTGACCCCACTGGGACCGGTCGGTGAGTGATGCCCGGTGACCGATGACCGGTGACCCCGCGCCGTGCGCCGCCGATGGGGCGGGAAAGGCGGAATGAGAAATACCCCACACGCCCACCCGGCAGCCTTGTGCGGTTGGGGTTAAAATTAAAAGGCCCAAGGCCCCACGGCCTAAAGGTTACGGGCCGGTTGCCGCAGGTGCCGGTTCGACCTTAAGCCTGAGACGACCATACGGGGGCGCTCTGGGGCCCAACAGCAAGTAGTAAATAGTAAGTAGTAAGTAGTAAGTAGTAAGTACCCGCCAACAGCCGATGGCATGGTGCATGGACAGACATCCTGTGGCCGAACTCGCAACGAAAATTGGCTTCGGTTGAAGCCGGTGAGCCCCCATGCTGGAGATCAACACCTGAGCGCCTGAGCCGAGCACAGAGCCTGAGCAGCTGTGACATATGGCATGTGAGTCCTGCGCCACGGAGCGCGAATTGCCCGCCTACAAGCTATTCACACGGCGCCCTTTGGCATATGGTACGCGTTACGCCCCCCACCCCCCACCCCCCGGTCCCTGTTATCGTCCCAGCATAGCAGATTTCACAACGTGAAGGATGTAGGTGGCACAGAAGGCCAAGTGCAACGAGCTACGAGAGCGACAACCCACAACCCACAACCCACAACCCACAACCCGCAAGCGAGCAAAAAGGTGGCTCATTGATCATCGATCATTAATCATTGACCCTCGTGCGCCTTGGACAACAGCGCACCACTATGCTTTTTGTTTTGGCGCTAAAAGGTGAGGCGGCAGCCAAAGTACACAGTACTCAGTACTCCGTACTTGGTGCTCAGCACTCACTTTTACACCAGCCGGGCGCGAATGCGGTCGAGGTCAAGGGAGGAGAATCCGAGCTGGTTCGTGAGGTAACCTTGTGCGCCTCCGTGTGGCGCGGAGGCAAGCGAGGAAGTTCATCATCACTTGCTCGTCGGATCGCATCAGGTTCTCCATGAACGCCAACTTGGGGGGGGGGCGGCGTCCTGCTGGAACGCGTCTTGTCCACTGGCCCAGAACTGGCTGAGCGAGGGCCGAGGCTAGATACGGGCGGAGCAGTGGGGGGAGGGGAGGTGGCAGACTGAGACGCGGACTGGGACGCGGACGCGTGCTGCTTGGCACTTGAGTAGACGAGGGAAAGTTGACGTAACTGGTCTCGTGCTGGCTCGAGGCCGATGCGGGACAAAGAATAGTCATGCGCAATCAACCTGTCCTGGACGCCTACCAGGTCGAGGATCAAAGCAGCGAGCACGCCCGTGCGGTCCTTGCCCACCTGGCAATGGAAGAGGAGGTTGTGACCGTCCGGGCATCTCGAATATGTTCGAACACAGCACGGTAGACCGGGGTGTGGGTAACCAAGATGTCCATGTAGAGTACTTCGAACGCCTTGCCCACCTGCTCCGAGGAACCGGTAAACGTGTAGAAAAGTCCAGGGAGCTTGGAGGCTGAGCGGGCGGGAACCAAACTATCTTGATGCCCTCCATTGGCGGCGGCGGGAGCGCCGCGCGCTCCTGCTCTGACCGCAGATCAAACACTGTGACCACGCCGAGCCTGACCAGGTCCTGGATCCTTGCGTGTGTGTGAGTTGGTGCAGCGATGCCGAGCGGAACACGGGCCGGACTTCAACGTCGGAGCAGCTTGCATGTCGGTGCCGCATTGTCCTACATCGCGCACATTGTGCACCCCCGATACGGTGAGGAAGGGCGCAGCAGCCAAGACGCGCTGCACCAGCGGTTCAGGTAGGCTGGTGAAGAGACCTTGGTGCGTGGCCTGGGCGACGGTGAGCTCGGTCATGATGGTGGAGCAGACGCAGCAGCATCCGCCCCCAACTGGGCCAGGAACCTCCGCTGATCGACCTGATCTGATTAATGATTGGCCAGGGCAGGCCGCCGGTGGCCGGCCGGTGACTCGGCTGGCGCGACTGCAACTCTGCAACTCAGTGCTCAGTCTCAGTATTGATCAGTATCCAGATTGTGACGTGGGGGTGATATCGGTAGCTTGTCTAAGCGTAAGCTGGTAGGGGCACTAGACACCTGTTCGTGCCAGAGCACGCACTGCGCGCGCGGGAAAGCGCCTTTCCTGTCTCCTTTTCTGGTGGTTGGTATCCTGTCTGTCTCCGCACCACGGCCCGCTCTTCGCTTGACTCGTAACGCGTAACGCGTAACGCGCGCTACGGGTTAACCGCTACCCTCGTTCCGCTCCTGGCGACCGATTGACTGGCCACCGGCATCTCTGCTGCAGACTGCTCGTCGGAGAGGTTCCCCGCCCACCACTAGTACGTACCGGCACAGGGAGGGAGTGGAGCATGCGATGTGATGTGTGATGCATGATCGAGATGATCGATGATCGAGATGATCGATGATCGAGATGATCGATGATCGAGATGATCGATGATCGATGATCCCCAGCCCAGTCCATTAACCATTCCTATCAGAATGGTCTTCCCCGCACGTTGTGTATTCTTCCACAGCGCACAGAAGAGCATGCGCAAAACGTGAAGCTTGAATCTTGACATCCAATTTGAAGCTTGAGCGCAGCTCACTGGTAACTGGCAGACTAAAGAGCAATTAATTGAAGGGGGAAAGGAAACGCAGTGACCCATTCGACTGCGCCTTTTTGTAAGAAGACGCAAAAGGCAAGACGATCCATGATGCATGATCGATTATCGATTATCCCGAGAGCCTCAAGCTGCACGACTAAACTAATACAGGAGTGAGATCTGAGGTCTGCCAGAGAACCACATGTCACATGCAGGCGTCCCTCCATGGATCCTACTGTACAGATGCTAGAGTGCGACTTGGGAGTGTTGACCACCAGTGGTCTAGAGCCCATCGGCCTTCAGTGACACGTGGCCCGATCCACACAGTGCACCGGGGCAGTGAGTTCCGACCCTTCCACGGGTTTCCACTGGCCTCCAGGCCAGGAGCCTATCAAGGCCCATAGCTCTAGCTCTCCTTAGCTCTTGAATGCCATCTCCATCGACCATCGCCAGCATCGCTAGCTAGGCCTGTGACAGAGCTACAATCTGAAGCACCCCACTGGCGCAAAGGATCAATACTCAGCACCACCATCGGCGCCCACCGTCACCACCACCACCCCAACGCCACCATCGGCACCACACACCAACCAATTCAAAAAAAAAACAAAGGAAAAATCAGCCACCATGCCCCCCGAACTGGAAGAAAACACCCCTCCTCCCGAAGTCTCTGTCATCGAAGAGGCGCAGGACATCGACGAACCGACCACCACCCCTGTCTCCGACCCGACCTGGCAACAGGCCCTCACCGACGTCAGAGACAACCTCCTCGCAAGCACCCGCGCGTTCAAGCCCACCAGCGCTGACAATCTCCGCTCCACATGCCGCTCGTTCGCTACGGATGCACACACGGCGGCGTATGGACCGAAGAGCAAGAAAACACCGGGCGGAAAGGAAAATTGGATCTACACGCTCACCCTCGCGTTGGAGAAATATGTATTGGCCGTTGAATTCACGAAGCCGCAAAACACCCGTGAGGCCCTTGCATCCGCGAGTGAGGACATGGCCGAGCTTCGCCACGCTGAGAAACGCGCGTCAAAAGAGATCGAGCGTACCAACGCGACGCGCAAGGACGCCTTCCGCGACCCCACCGAATATGTGCTCTGGGAGCCCTCCATCCTCAACATCCTGGACCGCATCCACCCCGCCGCGAAGGACATCGTTCGCTCCGGTCCATCGTCACCACACTACGACTCGTCCCTCGATCTACGCCTCCAGAACCTTCTGTGGTCCCACCTCCCGAACGACGTTCAATCTGCCATTATTGCACAGGACAACGTTGACACGTCAGCTGACTTGCTCCGTGCCCTGCGAAACAAATACGGTACGGTCGACTGCAAGACGTATCATGAATTGTCCAGTCGCTTTCACCACTGCTACCAAAACCGGCGCAGCGGGAGCGAGTTCCTATCTGAAATGGGGACGCTCCGCAACCGGATCAGCGCAACCACACCGATGTCGGACGAGCAATTCCGCCGTATCCTCGTCGGGGCCCTCCGCGACCCTGGTGACCGTCGCCGCCTAGAGCACATGACTCTGGCGGAGACAATGCAAGACGTGGAGAGAATCCCAGCGGACCCAGAGTACAGAATTCCGTACCGGGGCCGTCACCCCCGGACCGCCAACTCGGGCGCTGGCAAACACGACAGCGCGGGATCCCAGCAGCATAGCGGGGGTCCTCCTGCCGGTGCATCTCCCCGTAGCGGGGGTGCTCTTGCGAGAAAGCCGTCCGGCCACACCGGGGTTCCTTCGAACAACAAATGGCACCGCAACAGCTCCGCGCGAGCGCACATTGCCACCGAAGACGACGTCTCCGAAGGGGAGACCCTGTCTGTGGACCTTGCCCTATCTGACAAATAGGAACTCGCGGGCAACCAGGACATCCAGTCTCGTCACGACTCGGGCGCGGATCCTAGCATCTGGAAGGATCTCAGGGTATTCAAAACCCTCAAGCCCAGCAACCGCTCAATCGAAATCGCTGATGGAAAACATATTAAAGCCAGTGGACGCGGAACATGTAGCATCGGTATCAAGTGTACCGACGGCAAATGTATCCATGTAGACCTACCCGGCAGTCTATACGTCCCCGGCATAGCAAGCAATCTCACGAGCGTAGCGCAAATAAGTGACGCAGGCCACGCATCCTGGTTCGCCCCCCACCGAAAAGGTATCTGGTTAAATGACAAGCATGGCAAATATCACCAAATCGCGGATTCCTCATACAAGCTGAACATCGTCCCGAAACCGACACCCACAAACGAACACGCGGCCAAAGCTGCCGTCGCCACCCAACACACCGCAGCCAACACCATCGAGCACGTCATGTACGTTCACCAACAGTACAACCACGCCGCGCTAGACCTACTCCCGACACTAACCGCCAACGCGCGAGCGAGCCTCCGCGTCAGCCCTGCCCAAATCCGACGCATCCGCCCCTTCTGGCATTGTCCCACCTGCACAAAAGCTCTGGCCAAAGCGCCCAGCCACCCTTCGCGCCACGGCCGCCGCATTTCGGAACGTCCTTTCGAAGTACTGCACGCCGACGTAGTCGACCTCCCTCGCATCACTGGCATGGGACATGGATACGCCCTGGTCGCGGTTGATGACTGGAGCCGTTACACCTTCGCTGTTCCCCTAAAGACGAAAGGACAAGCCACGGCGGAGCTGAAAAAACTCATCACCCGCGAGCAACGCATCGGAAAGGACCGTCTGCTTCGCATCTTGAAGACAGACAATGCCCCCGAGCTCACCAGCGCACTCCGTCCGTTCCTTGAATCCGAAGGTATCACGACGGAAACCACCATACCAGGCCAAAGTCAATCAAATGGGGTGGCCGAGCGAGCCATCCAGGCAATCACCACACGCGCGCGCCAACTCATCATCGCCTCGGGCCTCCCGACATCAAACTGGTGGCAGGATGCCTTGCTGGCAGGGTGCTGGACGCACAACCTCATGCCACCGACATCTCCACGCCAGGGCACACAATCTCGGGCTGAGCTGTACAAGGGGTCACCCCCACCGCTGCCAATGCACGCCTTCGGATCCTTGGCGTACCTTCACCTGGCCCAGGACCAACGTGACCATAAGCTCAGTCCGCGGGCTGTCGAAGCCATGCTCGTCGGGTACGACGCAGGTCGAGGTACAAAGGGTTGGCGCTGGGCTGTGTACGACCCGTCCATGGGCACGTTCCGATCCCAATGGGCAAAACCATACAAGTGGACCCAGCGCCAATACCACGAGGTTTTCCCCGACCGCTTTCCGCCTGACGTATCTCGCTTCCCCGCTCAACCCCTGCCTGACAGAACTATGACTGACACTGAAACCAAAAAGGGAGAAGAAAAAATGAACAAAATTGAAGTTGCAAATCCCAACACACCACCGAGAATCAACACTGATACTGACGCGACCATCGCAAGACAAAACGACACCCATCCAACCACCCCCACCACCAGACGGTACCCCGCCCGGACCCACCAGCGCCGTTTTGACCTTGACTGGGCACAGCTCCCCGTAGCGGACGACCCTCATGATGGTGACTTCCACGCACACGCTGCCGCGCTGCCTCCGGTTCCCCTCCCTGACGGTAGTCGTAGTCCTGCGATCGGCCTACGCTTCCCACTGCCCGACACTGCCCTGCCCGCGTACAGCGACGGTCTCCATCCGCCTGAATACAAGGCGATGATCGCCCTTAGCGAGCCAGGGCCGCACGAGCGCATCCAGCTCACCAAGGACGGAGTACCTGTTGCACCCAAGACAATGAAGGGCCTCCAATCACACCCCTCATTCGAACCAGTGCTGGAGGCGATGCGCACGGAAATCGACACCCTAGCCCGCTACGGCACATTCGAAGTCGTCACGCCCCCTCCAGACGCGCAGCTGCTGATTGGTCTGTGGCGCATCAACACCAAAACGGACGCGGACGGAAATTTCCTACGCTACCGAGCCCGTCTCGTTGCCGGGGGCCACCAGCAGGATGCTGACACATGGGGACAAACATTCGCCCCTGCCGTGCGCACTCCTGCCATCCTCAGCCTTATCGCCCTTGCTGGAAAGTTCGGCCTCCACCTCTTCACTGCTGATGTGCACTCTGCCTATTTGAACGCTCCCCTCACGGAAAAAGTGTACCTCCGCCCACCCCCATTCTTTCCCGAGGAAAAAGGCAAGGTCTGGCGTCTCCGGAAAAGCCTATATGGCCTCCACCAATCCGGCGCAAACTGGGCGGTATTCATCCGTGACTTGCTCCGCGGAGACATGGGTTTTGTACAATCTCTGGCTGAGCCGTGCTTGTTCATCCGACCCCGTAAAGGCGACACGGTCCTCCTTGCCGTGCACACCGACGATCTTCTCATCGCCTGCACGTCTCACGCACGCTACGATTCCTTCCTCACTGAGATCAACACCCATATCGAGGTGCGGGGAAACGGCCCCCTACACTACCATCTTGGCTGCCAGTACGACACCATAAACGGGAAACTGTACCTTAGCCAGCCAAAATTCATTGAGGAATCCATTGCCAAACATGAGGTTCCGCCACCCCTGGTTATGGGCCTCCCCCACCCCAGCAAGATGATCCCCGCGCGCACCGACCCCGAACCGCCCGCACTGCCCGCCGAGAGACGCGACTATCAAGCCAAAGTAGGATCTGGGCTGTGGGCTGCCCGCATGTGCCGCCCTGATGCGCTGTTCGGCATCTCAGCTCTAAGCCGAGCAACTGCCGATCCCTCCAAGGCCCACCGCGCTGCGGCAACAAACTTCCTCCGCTACCTCTACGGTACCAAGGGCTACGGTCTCCGACTAACACCCGAGCCTAACGCACCCGCTCTCGCGCTATACACGGATGCCGACCTGGCTGGAGACCCTGACCAATGGCGTTCCACGTCGGGATGCCTGCTTTTCGTCTACGGGGTTCCAGTGTCCTGGAGGAGCGTGCGTCAACCCAAGAGCGTCACCAACACTGCTGCGGCCGAATATACGGCGGGATATGAGGGCCTCATTGATGCGAACTACGTTAAAAACATCTTACTGGAGCTCGGTGCCATCACCTCAGACGAGCCCATACACTGGTACTGCGACAACATGGCGGCACTTGCCTTGGCCGAAAAAGTGGGCAGCACGGGCAAACTACGTGAGCTGAACATCCGGTACCACAACGTACGCCAGCATGTCGACTCGGGCGAAGTCAAAATCGCGCACATTGCTGGAAACGAGAACCCGGCCGACATCCTCACCAAACCAGCCACTAAGGTCTCACTCCTGGCCAACTTGCCTCGCCTCAAGCTTGAGGACGTTACAACCTTCCATCGTGCCACTGAGACCTCTGGCCAGGGGGGTGTTGACCACCAGTGGTCTAGAGCCCATCGGCCTTCAGTGACACGTGGCCCGATCCACACAGTGCACCGGGGCAGTGAGTTCCGACCCTTCCACGGGTTTCCACTGGCCTCCAGGCCAGGAGCCTATCAAGGCCCATAGCTCTAGCTCTCCTTAGCTCTTGAATGCCATCTCCATCGACCATCGCCAGCATCGCTAGCTAGGCCTGTGACAGGGAGCACTCGCGATCCTATGGATCAGCTGCAAAGCAGCCTTCAGACAAGGCGTGAAGGCAAAGTGGTGAGCCACAAGTCTTCAAGCAACGTCTCATTGTGAGGAGCAACAGGTCAAGAAAGGAAGCAGAGGCGTACCTTCAGACAAGGCGTGAAGGCAAAGTGGTGAGCCACAAGTCTTCAAGCAACGTCTGAAGGGAAGGAGAAAGGAGAGAGAGAAGGGAGATGGAGCGAGCAGGGCGTGCGCGGCCTGCGAGCGGAACGCTTCCGCTCGGCTAGGCGAGCGTCACCGATCCATTGAGGGCCGCGCAGGAGAACCCTAGCAGTACCCTCTAACAACAGAGTGCAAGAAAACACGAGCTCAAACGTACCTGTATCAAGCTTCAAAGTGGGAGCACTTCCAAACTGAGTTCGTGTGAGTACTTACTGAGTTGCCCCTTTGGATGATGGTAAAAATTGCGCCTGCTGGGATTCTACGAGATGGACTGTTGGAGGGAGGACAGATGTCCCAACGAGGGGCTGGGAAAGACGTATGGAGTCTAGAACTGCGTAGGCGAGACCTGCGATTCTCATATCTACAGAGAGTATGGTGAACGTGGTGAACGTGGTGGAACCGCACGTGTTAAATGTTGATCGGGGTAGGTTATATCGCGCTCAATCATGAGCTTTTCGGGGATTCCACTCTGTGCCCCCACATTGGCCTATTTAGCGTATCAAGTTTCTACAGTAACTAGTAACTAGTAATTCCCGAGCCGCTTCTTGGCACCAACCTGTGAACAACTCACCACAACAAGTCAAACTGACCGGGTGCATTTCCAACCCAACAACAAAGCAACCCGGCGCAGGTGGGGCATGTCAAACGGCTGAGGATAGATGATATCGATGACCACCAATGAAAAGACCACCAGTGGACGATGTGAAACCCGAACGAACGTACAAAAAGAGACCACCCCTGTTAGCGCCGAGCGGAGCATGGCTCCTTCGTCCTCAATCATTTACATTTTACCGGCACCAATACCATCCAGGCATCTATGTGTCAAGACGAGCAGGGGGAGCCATCAATTCAAGTAAAGAAGCTGAGCGCCTATTCAAGCCCTTTTCAGGTATGTGGTTTCAATCGTTGTGGGGGAGCATATCAGCGGCGGATAGGAGAGACGGAGGGTAATGAGCCAAAAAAAACGAGTGGTGCGAGAGGAGGATCAGAAGGGCCCACACATGGACACGCCGCCGTGTCCGTGCGAAGAAAAAAAAGGGGAAGGGAAAGCACATGCGGGTTGTGTAGAGTTAAAAGAGAGGACAAAAGTGGGAGTGTATCAGGTGGAATGGTATGGTGCGGTGTAGATGTAGTATGGTGCGGTGGTGGGAGAGATGCTTAGTGCAGACACACCTCTTACAACCACGCCGACTCAGCACTCCGTACCGAGCATTAATCTTTACGGCTCACTCGCCGGCCGGAAGGGCCATGACGGACGTTTCGGCGGTTACACGCCCGTGGCGGCGTATATAAAACGACAAGCGGCACACACGATGCCCATCGCTCCGCCTGCTGTGCCAACATGAGCGTTGCCAGAAAAGTAGTGGCAGAAGAGCAAGAGGAAGTGACGCTGAGGCTGACAAAGACGCACACAAGCGCAACGGAAGCACGTAGGGTGGCCAGCATCAGAATAAAGGTCACAATAAACCATGTGGCAAGGAAGATGCCAATGCTCGAATCGAGTTCCTTGGCCGGCACCGCCGCACCAATGCCAAACCAGGGGATGAAGATGATGGCAAAGCTAAACCAAAAGCTTCCATACTGTATGTACCATGGCCAGGTGGAGACGGGAAAGGGTACTGGTTAGGTTGTGACTCGCAGAAAAAAACCCTCTAGGCACGGAGAATGAGGTGGGAAGAAAAACTCACCATGCAAAATGCTGTGGCCCCAAATGTGTTGCCTGTAGACGGTAAAAACAAAGAAACAGATAGCAGGTATAAGTCTTTTTTTCTCTAACGAAGATGGGCATAGCGAGCAAGAGAAGCGGGGTGTATGATGGCGACTACGTACCCGCAGCAAACTCCCAGACACCAGCCATGAAACTGGGCCAGTCCGCCCGTGGCCAAGGCGGGGGCAATGATGAGGTTGGGATGGCTGATGCCCCGAGCGCCAACGTTGAACAGTGAGAGGATGAAGGTGGTGCTGGCAAAGCCCATCAGGCCGAGTGGCGCTGGGTTGGCAAACTTTCTGTGCATGATATACAAACGAAGAGTAATATAGGGGTCCGAACCCATCCGCGTTACAGTCAGTACACATTCTCTGCGGAGGAGAGGACTCAAGGTAGAACATAAAAGAGAAAAATGCACGTACCGGTGGTATACGGGAAGCGCGGCTGTGTGGGTGTCCAGGGCATGCCCCCCCGCTATAACAGAAAACGGCGAGGAGGGGGGCAGTGGGTCAGCAAAAAAAACAAGTACCGGGGGTGGGACAATACGAGAGGGAAGAGAGGAGAGGGAGAGCAAACGTACGGGTGAGGTTGCGCAAAAGTGGGATGCCATTCGCCCGGCCAGTGCCTAGGTCCTATGGGTCACTGTGATGATGGTGTTCATGTTGAGGCTGAGGTGCTCGTCCTTCTGGCTGTTGCTCATTCTACCGTGGGAGGACAGGGGAAGCGGGAGTGCAAGTGAAGGAGGGGGGGGAGCAAGAAGCGAGAGGGGCGGGGCGGGGGTAGGTGCGTGCGGACGCAACGGGGGTGGGGCGTATAAGGGCAGGGGTTAATATAAGCCTGGGGCGGGGGGGGGGGGGGGGGGGGGGGGGCTGCTGCAGGTGGCTGCTGGGGGGTGAGTGAATGCTGCGGCCTCTGCAGTGCTAATCCGCGCTGCTGCTTCTCCGCCTTCGGGCCGCAGCAGCAGCCGGGGCTGGGACTGGTTGGGATGGGGATTGGGATTGGGGTGGCACTGGGCCGCACACCCAGCGTCGATTGGTTGGTTGGCTGTAAGCAGCAAGCGTCGGCCATGGGCACTAGCACTCAGGCTGTGCTTGGGTCGGAGTTGCGAGCAGGCGAGCATGGGCTATGGACAGGCGCACGCTGTATATAACGTGCCCCGTGCATGTAATACACAACGGAATGTGCTATTGCCGACGGTGGCCCAGCAGCAGCCGATGAGAGGCTTTGCACGAGGCTCTAGAGCAGTAAAAACGCCAAGGACTGCCTCGTCCTCAGTGTTATGCTCTGTGCGTGCTATAAACAGACGCCGACGCGCTTTGCCTATAGGCGGTGTGGGGTGGCACCTTCCGCAGAACTGCCTCCATATGCCCCACCCCCCTACCACTGCAGAGAGTGTGTCTTCCCCTCACATCCACCAATGCAAGGGGCGGGGGGTATGGCCTCCAAAAGCCGCTGTGATTGCCGCGCGCTCCACAGGCGCCCTGCCTGCACACCTTCTCCCTCCGCTCCAACACGCTGTCTGTGTCCTGTGGCCTGCGGGTAGCCCCCTCCATATTCCATCCCACTACAGCAATCAACGTTCGACTCTGGAGCAGATTCCACCCCCCACTGGCATCCAAAAATGAATGAAGTGCGAAACCCATCTCCTTTGTCCAACATGCGGCGTTACGCGTTGCGCGCTATTAGTTCCTCCCGACAAGATCTAGGTTTGAACCATGCACCCTTTTCACATCTCAGATCTCACACCGAATCGATGATCGATCCACCCAAAACGCGGGGTTTTGGTTGCAATAGGACTTGGGCCCTATTGGCGTTAGTAGTTAGGTTGTGCTTCATCCGCGATTGCTATAGCATGGGATGTTCGGGGGGTGCAGGATCTTCGATCTACTACAAACCAAGTTGGGTTCGAGATACGCAAGGCCAGCGCCGGGCAGATGGCCGTGTGGGGGCTATCAGTAGTGACTCTAGTCCCTAGTCACTATAGGTTATTAACTACTCTCGTTTATTTTGTTATTCGCGGTAGTCACTATCTGTAGAGTGCCTAGTGACTAGTGACTAGTGACTCAGATGTACCACAGAGATGTGAGAAGGTAGAGCAGTGCTTGGGGATCTCCCCTGTTCTCCCCTGTTCCCCTGTTTCCCCCTGCACGGCCCTTAAGCTCACATGTTGACCGGGGGAGCGAAAGAGTTTTCCGATTCCGCTCGCAGAAAATTAGTATCAGCACGCATCCCGCTGCTCGCTCCAATGATGCAGATGTCACTCCACCTCAGCTGCCCTGTCTGCATGCCTCCCCTATCATCTCCTGTTTCCTCCCGCTATAGTATTCCGACGTTCCCTGAAGAAAACTGTGGGTGGCTCACCACGTGACCTTCACGCCTTATTATACCTGCAGAGGTTTCCTTTTGCAGCTGATACTTCCCCCGTCTTTTGTTCACAATCTGTACCAACACCACTGCAGAATAGGCTATCGTAGCTGCATGTAAATGGGCTGTGGTAGGGGGTTTACCAGTTACGGTCCTGGTCGATGGCCATCGATCATGCCGGCCATCTCTCTCAGGTAATAAAAAAGGGTCAAATTTCGAGCTTCAGGGTCTGACTCTGAGAGCAAAAGAAAGTTATATGCAATGGGTTCGGGTTCTCATAAAACGCCGGAGAGGGGGCGGGGGGCGGGATGGGGTTGGTTACTGATCACCCTCGTTAGGACCCTCGTTAGGAAGGATTGGGGGCGGGGGGGGGGGGGGGGGGTGGGGGGGATTTGGGAACAACGCATAGAAAACCTTAAACGGTTTGTTGGCATATATAATGAAAAAACCTATTCAGGGGACGGTATCGTGCCGGTTGCAGCGTTCTAGCGCCTTCTTGCGAGGAAAACCGCAAAGGCAACAACAGGGGCCGCGAAAGAAGACGAATTGCGGGTGTCCGTAATCAGAAGAAAAAGTAGGTGGAAGACCCAAGGGAAGAAATGAAAAGGTGGGTCATGCATCATGCTGCGCCAGATTGAGATGCATCAACAATGACCGATCAGGAATCTGTATCATACCCATCGCCCAGGGATCACTGGCACGAAAAGCTGTGCTGCGCGTTAGGCCCCCAAGTGGGTCCCCACCGTTGTACACGGGCTTTTGTGGGTAGGGACAGAGTTTGCGCGTAAAGCGGAGCCCCCATGCATAGTTGGAGGTCCAAAAGGGAGCTGCATCGGTATAGACTTGACCGATGGTAGGATAAGATGCCGCGACCAAGTGGTTCGGTTCGTACTTCTGCCCTGTTCCACCCATGCGACAGACGCGACGCAGAAGTACATCGTGCTCCGTGTCAAACTTGTACGGCCGGTTGCCTGGGGCTTCTTGAGTCACACTACCGAAATGGAACGCGCCATCGCCGCCTCGACAATGGCCCATACCCGGAACGAGAAATAGCTTGTAACTCTCATCGACTGAGTGGCCATTGGCAGGAGTGGAATGGCTGGTCACGCGCTCAAAAAATTGCTCCGAGTTGGCAGGGGCAATGGTAATGTCGGTTGTACCGTGGGTGTGGATCAACTTACGGGACGGATCGGAAAAGAAGGCAGTCAAGTCCGGGTTGTTCGTGTTGAGGAAGGTCACGTTGGGTTGGAGAGAGAGGGCGAATTGGTCATAGGTCAATTGGGTATAAGGATCCCACTTTTCATAATCTTCGTTGGGCCATCCAAAAGCGCCAGCTCCAACCACCCAATCGCCTTTCTCCGCACCCTTGAGCGTACCGGGCATGGTCTCGTACCCTGGATACCAGCCTGGGAAGACGGTATGGTTCTGATGGTTCTTGTCAGTCAGAACCGTGGGTTCAAACATGGCGTTCAGCGTGGAAATCTGGGACGCATTCAAGCACTGTTGTCGATCATAGCCGTACAGGGAGCCCCTTGCGGTGTCTGGTGCCAGACGCGCTTGCGGCTGCAGCATAAGAGCTGAGTGAGGCGAGTGATGCTCTCGCTTCGAGACGAGGGTGGCTGCGGAATCGTCATGGTGATGGGAATGCGATAGACTGCTACTACCGTTGATGGATGCCAGCGTGGACGTGCCGGCCTGCGAGTTGGAATGGGAAGACGCCCGGACGATTTAGATGACTTGGACGATGCCGACGCCTTGGAGGATGACGACGACTTGGAGGACGACGACGACTTGGTCGATGAAGACGACTTCGATGACGACGACTTTCTCGACACACGGCACTGCAAGTCCTTTGCAAAGTCGAGTTTGCGCAAGCAAGCCTTGGGATCGGACACGACGCCATCCACGACACCGTCCAAATGATCGCACTGGGCCAAGACGACATTATGAATCGAGGCCCAATGTTTCTTCATGGCGACATAGGCGCCCTTGGGCCGCATGACAGCCTGACGGAACAACGCCTGCGCACGGATCTGCCCCGCATTCAGCCCATTAAAGTTGACCCTGGCGAGCCGGCGTAAATGCCATCAAAGTCGGTCGGGTACAAAGAAGCACTAGCAAAACCAGCTTTGCCTCCGTCGGAGCAACCAGCAAAGTACGATCGTACCCGTCCCTGTTTGCTCTCTGTCGAAGTCCCGCCTTTGGTTGGAGAACCCGGGACGGATTCGGTTCGCTTGGCCGATCCACCGTGGTGGTGGGTGATTGTGCTGGGCTACCCTGACCCCAGCTTCTGGACCATAAAACGTATCTAGGACAACGTGACTCAGTTGGGTAGAAACATGAGTTGCACGACCGCTAAAGTCCTTGAGCGTTTCCACGTGTTGGGTGCCATTGGAAAAGGTTGCGTCGCCCGTGGAACCTGAATGACCCATGTTGCTGCCCACGGCATAGCGATGCCGAGCCAACGTTTGTTTCATGGTCGGGTACGGTATCCAGCCGCGAAGACCGCCATTGCCCAAAAACATCATCCGTCCGTTCCAGTAGATCGAATCGCCATTGCCATAGACTTCGGCACCCGAAAGAATGCCATGATGAGAGTGGTGCCCAGGAGGCGGTGCCTTGCGCGGGTCAAGATGGGGCTCTTCTCGTTTTCGGCGCGAAGCACCGGATGACGAACCAGAGGAGGAAGAGGAGGAATGCGAGGCATGAAGGTTGGTAAAGACCGTAGCTGGGTCGGACTGGTTGTAACCGTGCGGTTGCCCCATGCGCGTTTCCAGTCCGGATGGGAAAGGTGGCATCGGCAACATCCAACAATCGGGCGTAGAAGGTTGAGGGTAATCGGAATGGTTGAGCGGGGCAAGTGGGCCAGTTGTGACCGCACCAGGCTTGCCCCCGTACGCAGTATCGTCCGCCTGCGGCAACCACACTTCCGTCATCACCTGTGTCTTATCGCTGGTCACGATTCGAACGCCGAGTCTACGGGTGGTGCGAGAACACAAGGAGGGAATGAGAAAAGCATGTCAGTATCTTGTGAGCCCGGCATATACTACCCACAGCACCGCGTGCCACGGCGAAAGACGTACCGGCAAAATGCGGGGAGGCCACCAAGAGGGCCGTGGTTGGCAATCGATCGAGCTCGTTCGTTGGTGCCTTGGCGGCCATAGCCAAAGTCTTGGGTCAAGTCCAAGTCGGGTGCGACGGCTGCAGGCCCATCAATGATCTTGAGCGTCTTCTTGGTCGAGGGGACCCAACCAGGGGGGTAGCTCAGGCCCAGGAGCTCAAGCGAAGGGTTGGCCCCGTCAGCGTACCACTGGGAGAAGGATCCGTTGAGTTGGAGTGTGCTGCCGTCGGAAGCCGTAACCGAATGGCCCAGGGCTGCGGGGAGAGCATGGCACGCTGCTTCGGCGGCGGCGGCAGTGGTGGGACGGTGGGTGTTGTCGGAAGTGGCGGGGATAGCATGGACAGTCGTCTGCAGGGCAGCGGCGACAATGAATGTGGGGAGGAAGGGCGAGGAGACGCGCATGCCTGTGGCTGGTACGGCTATGGGACAGCACGGGCTGGGGGTGGGGGGAGGGAGAGGTGGAGGCGGAGGCGCAGGAAAAGAGCGGCGGGGACCGCTATATGCGATGCGGCTGGCTGTCGGCTGGAAAAACAAAAGGGCTGGGGGCGGCGGAGGGGGGACGGACAACGGGGGGGGCGGGGGGGGCGCGCTATTTAGCGAGTTGATCAAGCGCGGCTAAAAGCATACAAACGTCTTGTGCGCCCCCCACCGAGTGCTGCCTGAACCCTGCGTGCAAACCTTCTCCGGCAAGACGCCTTCTCACACTCAGGCGAAAGAAGGGGCACTTCGCACAGTAGTAGCCAGAAGGCTGGGTAGGCTCAAGCTTTAGGGCGCTGAAGCGAGCGCCCGGGGACGGATGATCCATTATCGATTATCGATTACGATCCTTCGGCAGTCTCTCATCGGCGCGTCGACGCGCCGGCGATCCTGCGGGAGTCGGCAGCCAAGAACTATATGGTAGCCGGTAACTAGTGACTGGCCGTGTTTATCGCAGCCAATAACGTGTCGGATTATTGCGTCTCAGGGCGCCGCGTTGCCGCCTCTCTCGCTCGGATGTGGGCGATGCCGCGGTACGTATATTGATGGCGTCTAAACTTGAATGCGGACTATTGTTTTGCACATGTGTGCGCTGGGATGCTCGATGCCGGAGCAGACGACGTGAGCCACAACTTAGTCACCTCCTCGTAGGTACTATAGGCACGGCATTCCACACCCCATGCGTCGTTGCCTTGCACATCTTCCCACAAACAGCATGGAACACCAATCACACATCCACACAATGGAGAGGAACTGTTGGCAACCGGTCGCTCGGATCATGCATCATGCATCGTGCGAATATTGAATGCAAGCTCGAAGAGCTCTTGACGCGCTGAACGTTGAACGTACGTTGAACTTCAATACGATGAACACGTTGAACGCTGATTAATGATTAACGATTGTTGACGCTGATTGTTGAGAGCCACATGCCAACACAGCGGCAGGCTCAGGAGACAGCCCAAGCCAGGTCCTAGTGACCAGTAGCTAGTAGTGACCCCAGTAGTGACCACAGTGCCGGTCCGACCCCTCCGACCCACCTCCGACCTTCAAGCTCAAGCATCATCTTCGTGACCATGGTCAAGAACTGTTCGTTATGGGGATCTCATCAATCATTTGTCTTTTCCCCACTGGGACGGCCGAGCGAGTGCGTGCAACACGTTGCCAACTGGTGCAAGGGGCTCGCGTGCAGCGTGCTTGCTGATACAATCTCCAAGTCTCGAGGTAAGGGGTACGTCGCTCTTCCATCAGATGGTGGGTTGGTGGGGGGGGGCAACGGAAAACGGTGAGCGTGCACTACCTACTCACCCTCACGTGGCATTCTTATGTAAAGCAGTCGTCCCACGACTCCGGGCTCCGCGCTGCTCCGCCCTGCTCCGTGCCAGTCCACGCAGGGCCACGCCCACGCGACCCACCACCTCCGCCGCGTTTTCCGTTTCCTGTCTCCCATCGGCGCAAGGGGGGGGGGGATCTGGGAGGAGATGGATGGATCGGCAGAAACTGCTACCCCTGCTCTGCTGGCACTCCCCTCCAGAAGCCACTGGATGCATCTGCCATGATGCATGGTGCGTGACATGTGACCGGTGACCCAGGCTGGACCCATGGCGACCCATTCTGCATCTCCACGAGCATGTACGTGCCGGGTGAGATCGGACGAGCAAAGCGCGCGCATCCCCTTGTCTCCCTTGCGTCAGTGTCGTCGCCCTTGCATGTCGTTTCCCCGATCATCGGTCGCCGGTCAGGCCGGTCACCGGTCATCGGACATCGGACATCGGATACCGTCTCTTCCCTTCTCACCGTGCACTCGATGATGAACCACAGGGCGGCTTGTGCGTTTAGCCGGCCAATAAGGCCCAAGTCGCGTTCAGTCCCTTCTCAGGCCTCAGGGTACCAAGCTTCAGAGCTTCAGAGGTCAAGCTTCAAGCTTCAAGCTTCAAGCTTCAAGCGAACAGCCATTCCCCCCGGGCCTGGAAGCGGACCAGGGAAAATATAAGCGAGAAAATATCGGAGCTCCAACGTCTGAGGAGGGAGTGAAGGGACCAGCTTTGGTCAGAAACGCACGAGCCACCCTGTGGCTCAACAACGTAACAGAGATGCCTCTTCAAGCTTCAAGCTTCAAGCTTCAAGCTTCAAGCTTCAATGGTCGTATCCGTTTCCTTTGCTCCCATAAGTTTAACTGATGTTCCGTGGCCAACTGGCCCCGATCAGATGCCCCAACTGAGCATACTGACTGAAAAAAGCTAGGGAGTGATCGACTGATCACACAGATCACGAGCAGGGAGGGTGTGACCATAATGTGATCGGTGGACGGTATCGATTATCGAACGAAGTATCGAGTGGAAGCGGGGGAGAGAAGACAGGAGAGGATGCGAACGCAGGAGCACAAAAAGGAAAGGGCAGGCACGCCGACGGAGCAGTGAGTATGAGTGACCTGTTGTAGTGCCACCGTTGCACCCGGTCTCGGGAAGCTATAGCGTCTCCATGTTAAACACACAACAATCAGCATCTTTCTTTTATAGCAGTACGAAAGGTTCCCAATACCAGCTTTATCCGCTCGCCCAGTTCTACCGCGGAGCAACGCGCCGAGTAGGAACTTCGCTACCTGATGAGGAAGGATCCAGATCAAGTGATCGAGCTCGTTCGAATGCTAGCCAGTAGAGTGGCACACACTCTCCTCTGCTGTGCAGTAGATCTGTTTTGTTCTGAGATCTGACAGTGGACGGGTGTGTCTCGCACACCATCTACTACCCTCAAAATGAGTTGGCATCCGTGTACACCTTTGCGACATGGTGGACTACCGCATGATTGCCCACAGGTCCCTTTGATTCTTCACATGCTTTTGTTTTCTCATTGTAGTCGCCTTTAGTGGATCCTTTGCCTCCAATGCATTCCATCTTCGTATTTAGTCCAAATTCGCCCTGTTTGGCAACAATTATACTATACAGCTATGATTGTCCCCTGTCGTACTGGTGGATTTTTCTGAAGAAAGGGCGTCCTGTGTCTGTGATAACATGACCAAGACCCTGCATGTATTGCCAGAGTGAAAGCCCAATCACTGGTCCTTATGCAAGCTCTTGAAGGACCGCATCTGTGACCTGATCAGTCGAGCTCTTGCCGCCCAGGTCGGGGGTGAGCACGTCTCCCGGGCCAAGACCCGGTCAACTGCCTGGTAGATCGCCAGGGCGGGGTCTTGGAAGCCCATGTATTCCAGCATCAGAGCTGCAGACCGAATGGCAGCAATCGGGTTGGCAACGCCCTTTCCGGCAATATCTGGAGCCGAGCCATGTACTGGTTCGCCCATGAAAAACTTGTCTCCGGCATTGACGGATGGGATGAGGCCTAGGGAGCCTACCAGGGCCGCTGCGCCATCTGAAACAATGTCTCCATATAGGTTGGGCGCTACGACCACGTCAAACACGTGCGGCTCGCGAAAGAGACGGTATACCATGCTGTCGACCAGCTGCTCGTCGAGGCTCACCTGGCCCGTAGCGTCCCTCGGTGTCCTGTTCCTTGATGGCGGACGATGTGCGGAAGAGCCCGTCGAGACGGAGAGCACGTTGGATTTGTGACAGACGGTGACCTTAGCTTCCGCCTTTTCCCCTGCCTTGGCACGCAGCTCAGCACGCCCCCGAGCAATCTCAAATGCCTTGCGGCCGATCCGGCTGGAAGCATACTCGGAAATTTGACGGATAGCACGTGCAACTTGACCGTTGGGAGTGTCTTCAAGAGTCTCTGCTTAATGTACAGGTCTTCCGTGTTCTCCGTACAATCACCGTGTCAATGTGCTTCTCACCCGGGGCGAGGGCTTTGCCTTTGGCCGAGACAACAGGGCGGATGTTGGCGTAGAGATCGAGTTGCTTGCGAAGTGCCACAATGGGGGACGAGTAGCCAGCGACCTTATGACTAGGTGAGCTCACCGCACCAAACATTGCCCCATCGCAGCCATCCTTGAGCGCAGCCACCGTATCGGCAGGAAGAGCAGTGCCCGTCTTTTGGAACAGTTCAAAGCCAGCGTCGAGATGGACAAAGTCGCACGTTGGGGCACCCGGAGTGGAGGTAAGAATGCGCTGGGCAGCGGGGAGCACCTCGCGGCCAATGCCGTCGGCAGGGATCATGCCGAGCCGCAGCGAGCGGGCCAATACGCTAGAGGGGAGCATCTTCGAGGGTGCAGAAGAAGAAGAAGCTGGTGGTGGTGGAAGGGTTCCGAGTCAAATCAGAGCAAAGATGGTGCGACTCTGGCCGTACCTCCCTTTCTCCGCCCAAGATCTTGCTCGACTACTATCTGATTTTCTCCCTGGCCTGACCGCCTGATCCCCGGAAAAAAACAGTGGGCATACCGGGTATGGGGCCTGCTGAAATTTGAAATTCCATGTCGCAAATTCCGCCCCGACCCCACATCCTAGCTAGTTGTTCCGCCTGCTGCTTCGAAATGTTGGCATGTTAAGAGCCGAGGGCAGGCAGTGGGGATCCAACCGAAGGCCAGCCCCCAGCTGGGCCACCAAGGAGGGTCGCTTGGTCATGCCGGCTGGCAAGGTTTCGGCTCAGACCCCTGTGGGCCCCGTGCCTTGATCCAACGACGTGAAGGCCATTGGTTTTGCCAAGCAGTTCAATGCCCGCACTGCCCACGTCCTCCTCGACATCCCCCCCCCCCCCCCCCCCGTCAAGGTCTTTATGCGGGGATGGGCCGGCGCAATGCGGGTGGGGCAAATGAGTATGATTTGCACAGCCTGCTGTAACCAACAAATCACGCGAGCTGGCTGCTACATAAAGCGACCGGAATCGAAAATGGATCTTCTCATGGGCCTGGCGTGAGAGGTAGCCGACACAGTGACCACACGAAGCAGATCTACCGCATTACCAGACTCAAAATAGCGGTGTAGGGAGCACTAAGAAACCCAACTTGACACTCGAGGCTGTTGTACGAAGCGTTGCTGGATCTTTGCGATCTATGGGGCTGAAGATCGTCGAGTGAAGCCCCCCACATCCACCTCGGGTCGTCACAATGGATCTTCATTTTCTTGGTCATGGCATGTCTGGTGGGCATGGATGCCGAAACGGAAAAGGCATCCAGGGTCTTGAACAAGAAGAGAACACGTGAAACTGGCATGACATTCATACACGAAAGAGAAACTCTTGAGCCTATCGTACAATAATTAATCAGTGGCATATATGGTCGTCGAAGAAAGCACCGTATCAAAGTGTTGAACGGTGTGGGCGATGAGCGTCGAGGCAATGAAGGTGGATGAATGCGGAACCCGTACAAGCTGCATTGAGTCGAGGTAAGGCTGAAGGGATTTATGAGCGTTCGAAAAGAAGTGACGTTCGTTCAGTGGCCTCACCTGGGCTTGCTTCCTCGTCGGTCACGACAGAGCCGGCAGGCTTCTTGTCGTATGCTGCCCACTGAATAATCAAGATGACGTCCATACCGAGCGCAATAAGAGCAATCCCACTAAACGAGAGAACAGGAAAGACGAAGTTAGCGTACGTTTTCACCAATGATACAATACAAATCATGACATACAGCTTGGCGGGATGGCCGGTGATGCGCTCCAGTCGCCCTCTATGAATGCGTCGAGTACAAGCTGAGCGAGCGAAGGATAACATGCCTCCACCGAGATCGGAAAACAGAGGTTTTCGACTCGATAGCCTCGTGTCGATTTGCGATGGTAGTTGAGAGCAACCTGGGGGATGTATTTGATAAGGGTAATGCTGAGTTTGACGAAAAAGAGAAAGTTGACATAGTCGAGCCAGTTCACCACTGTTCAGCGCTCGTGATAGTCACCAGGAATCCCGACACGACACTTGCAAAAAACGAACAAGAGGAAAACGGTTGGTCGGGACACGGGGTTGGTAGTGCGATGAAACGCAACAGCCTGGCCCAGTTGGACTAAGGCACAGAAGGACGCCCAGGCAGCAAAGACCGCATCGTTCCAACGGGCCAAAGGGTGACATCCATTGTGCCGCTCAGCATATTCGCGGCGAACGGTTGTATTCACCAGAAGTGCGCGAGTGGCAGAGAGATAGGATAAAAAGCCGGTCACGTTAAGGAAGATGAAGTCGCTGCTGACGCCGGCCACACTTTGGGTTTGCTGACTGTGGAGGATTTGGGGGATAAATGACACGGCCCAAAGAGCCACGTATCTCCAGCCGAGGGCGCGCGAGAACCACTCGGCAGCGCTGTGTGCTACGCCCAGCGTAGTGTGGGCAACAAGGGCGTCCATGGGAAAAGGAAGGATGGCGGAGAGTGTGGTTGTGATGTGGCATGAGGGAGAGGCCGCGTGTTTATAGGGTGTCACAGAAGTTTGAGGTCAGGTCAAACCTACTAGGACAGCCGGTAGCCGGCTGGTAACTTCAATCAAGTGCATCAATAAAAGGGTTCAGGCCAATGAAAACCAAAAGCCTGGTCGATAGCGTCCTACGCCGCCACACGCCACACACCACGTGACGGGTCCCGTGACCAGAAGCTGGTAATGCGCTTGCGAGAGGATCTTGCAGCTGGGCCACTGACCTACTGGGCACACTCAGTGATGCTCTGATAGCTCGATTATCGACGTGGACCAGTAGACCTATTACCTGCTCCGTGCGTGGAGCGATCGAGATGTGGAAGACATTCAATTTGCTGCTTGCAGTGCTACCTGTGCTACATGCGCATCGCCTATCACATGATCACGCGCCACTATCACTCCTAGCACGCCGGCACTTTTTTCTTTGGTCCGACAGCAGGGATTCGTTCGGCTGGGAGGTAGCGTGCGCAACAGGCGGGCTGTGGAGCTTGACCAGGCAGCAGCCTCTGACAAGTACTTCCCTGGCAAAGCAACACAAAGCGCATGCAGCTGAAGATATGGTGGAGGTGAGAGGCCGGGGCAGAACGCACGCGCCCGGTCACATGACCGTGCGGGGGCCGCCAGCCACGGGTGACGTCACGGGTACCCGCGTACCCGGCTTTCGGGGGCGCGGCATGGGTGCGGTGTGGTGCCGCGCGTCCATCGGCACACCGGCCCGGGCGGAGGGGCAGGAATGCCCGCCGCGCTGTGAAAGCGGAGGCGGCCATATTCCCTCGTTTGTCCTCGGTTGTCCCCGACCAGCTCGCCAACGCCGCCAACGCCGCCAGTGCTGCGTGCCCCCACGCCATGATCGACAATCTGCTCGGGCGTCCGTCGCGGCGCATCAAGCGCTACCAGACCATCGTCCTCTCCTCTTCTGGTCTGCTCTCCTCGCCTGGGGCCCCCGCCATGGCCCCCGCGTCGCGCCCCTGCGCTGGGCCGGCCGCCGTCTGCGCCACGCCTCGCCCTGGCAGCTCGTCGTCGGCGTGCTCGTGTCGCTGTATGGGCTCAAGAACTTCGACTCGGTCCTCGGCCTCGCCCCCCCCGAGCCCTGGCACGCATGTACAACCGCAACTTCTACCGCGCCACCTGGATCAACTGCGCCCTCGACACGGCCTTCACCACCAGCATGCCATCCGCCCAAGTGGCTGCGCGACCTCTGCAGCGTCCTGTTACCTTCTACTTCCTCGTCTTTGACCGTGCCGCCGACGAGCGCCTGCGCAAGTACCGCGCCTACTCCACCATTGATATGCTCCGCACCCAGTGGCACAAGACCACCAACCCCTACATCCGCTTTGCCACCTCCCTCACCTGGTACCGCCCCAAGCTGGTCAAGAAGCTCCTCTTGCCCCGCCCGCCCATCGGCGCCTATGCACGCCGCCCCATCCAAGCCATGCTTTTCTTCAACGGCTCCTATACCCAGCTGCGCGACCAATACCAGCTTATCCTCGACTTTCCTGGGGGTGGATGGATCTCCATGGTACGTCTTCTCGCCCATTCTTCATCCCCCTTGCCCATCCCTCCTCTTCCTCTGTGTTGACTCCTCTCCGCAGTCCCCCGAGCACCATGAAGAGCGTCTTCGGCAACTGGCCAAGGAAACGGGCAAAGTGGTGCTGTCGCTCAACTATGCCAAGGCTCCCGAGTTTGTCTTCCCATACGCACAAGAGGAGTGCTTTGATGCTTATCGCATCCTCCACCTCACCAAGGGTCGCGTAATTGGCATGAGCGGCAGCGATGATTTCCAAGTGATTATCACTGGGGATTCGGCTGGAGGGCACATGGCCGCAAGCTGTGCCATTCGTACCATCGAGTACCCGGACCATCACGTTCGTGCTGCCTACCATGTGGATCGCACGCCGCTTGAAGAAGAGCAGTGTAAAGAGCTCGGCGTGCCGAATGGCGAGACCCCCCCCCACTTCCCAAGCCCATTGGGCTCCTACTCGCTTACCCTTCGGTCAATGTCAACTACAGTGTCTGGCTCGACCCCGAGACACTGCGAGTGCTGCGCAAACAGAGTGAACGCAGCTTGCACGAGATGGGGACTCCCGCTGAAACGGTAACTGCAGTGGAGAATCATCGTCCGAGCGTCCGTCTAGCCCTCGGTCTCGGTCTCTCTCCCGTCTGTCCCGTAAATACTCAGCCGCCGAGCTGCGGCACATCCGCCGCGCCTCGGGCAGTTTCCCCAATCTAGCTACTCAGGCTACGGCTGCTTCTGGCTTGTCAGCCCAGGACGCAAACTCTGGTAACCCTTCTACTGTGTCTCCCTCGCGTGCTACCAAGCCCCAACGGCCTCAAATGTCGCGCGCCAAATCGGCAAGCCACTTCTCTTCCCTGGCAAGTGAGGCACGCAAGCATCTTGCTGAGCGGGCAGAGTTTTCCCGTGCAGAAGATACGGATGATTGGGAGGATGGGAAGGAAGGACAGGGTGTGGCATCGGAAGACACCACGGCCGACGAGCAACCCCGAGTGCAACAGCCCTTGTTTGATGATCCTACCGTCTCTGGGCTTCCGGGGCTCTTGGTAGGCATGAATTCTCTTCTGAATGACGCGCAAGAGTGGCAGCGGTCCACACGCTCTCGCTCTCGCTCCGCTTCGTTGGCAGCACGGCAGAAAAAGGATGAGCAGTTGCAGACGGCACTAGCTTTGGCCAAGGCCGACGAGGATGCACGCTTGGAAAAGCAACAACAGAGCCACAAGGCTGGCCCGGTCGAGACACGACTGACAATGAGCTCGACAACGGCTTACTTCCAAGACAGGATCCTGACCCCGGGCATGATGCGTTCCATGGCCATTTTGTACATTGGTCCGCATCGCCAGCCGAATCTAGCGACCAATTACTACCTTTCCCCTATCAAGGCCCCCGCCTCTGTCTTGGCCCAGTTCCCTCCTACCCTCATCGTGTGCGGAGAAAAAGATCCGTTGTGCGACGACTCGGTTGTGCTCGCGGGCCGCATTTGGGAGGCCAAAATGGCGCGGCGGGCCGGATTGGAGCGCAAGCGGGCGCAGCAGGAGCAAGCGCGCGCCCGGCTGGATGAGACGCTGCGGATGACCTTCCCCATGGCTGGAGCGGGAGGAGAGGAGGAAGAAGAGGAGTGGGACGAGCCTGAGGACGAGTTTGTCCATCTTCGCATCCTCGAAGGTTGGTCCCATGGCTTTATGCAAATGAGCAGCATCATGCCCGAAGCGATCAAAGTGATCCGCTATCTCGGCTTTTGGATGGGCGATACCTTTGACCTGTACGAGGAACGTCAAACCGAGCGGGAACAAGCGACGGCCGAAGCACAGGCCCATTTCAGCATGCCCCGTCCGAAAAATTTGGCTTCCTTGTCGCCTCGCCTACATCGCCATCGCTCCTTGCCTCGCCCCTTTCCCACCCTTCCCCCGACCGCCACAACTCCCCGCGTCCTCCTGTTTCCGTCACCGTCTCGTCCCACCAGCCCGCCTCCTCGTCGGACGCTGAGGATGGAGGCCTCGTATTCACGCCCAAACGCAACACCCCCTTGGCCGCCTCCCCGCGTCTCAATGGGCCCGGGGAACCACGCACGGTTTCTGCCTCACCACCTGCCACTACCTCCTTGCCCCACCACCTGCCCCTCCCGCCCAGCACCTCCGTCAGCCCTGGCACGCTCACTCCCGCCGAAGGCGGCAACAACAATTACAATCCCAAACGGAGCAGCGCGACGCGCAAAGCGGTTGATGCCGAAAACCAAAGAGCTGCTTGTGGCGCAGCAATCTCTCTTCAAGCGTCGGCGGGATGCGGTGACCTATGGTTTGGAGGCCCCCTCGCCCCTCACCGCCGACTCGGGCGACGAAGCGCCGCGAGGCGAACCGTCCGCCGCAACAGCCAGGTGTGAACGCATATGATTCCATATGGACGTAGGCTAGTGTCCCCTAACCCCCCCTTCCCCTTCCCATCCTCATCTCGAGTATTCGCTCCCGCAGCTTGTTCCATCACATTGAATTGAAGGGGTAATAATTGGACGGTGAATGGTAAAACGTTGAACCCTACTCCCATCACCGGCCGCGTTTCTCTCCTATTCTCCTCTTCCGCCCTCCTGTCGATCGTATGAAAAAGTTGAGGGATATATATGCATATGTTGCTTTCGTTTGTGTTGGTGGTGGCGAAACTACGAACACACGGCGACGAAGACCTGATCGATTGCCCGATGGGATCCGACGTTGCGGTGGTTGAGGGCGATTGTAGGTCGGAGCAGACTACTACTATGCTTCGTACGGATACTCCCAAAATGGAGAGAGCTGATGCAGCTGATGACTGCGACAGAGTCCCGAATATGAGGGCCTTTTTCTTGAATGTGGACATGCAGAAGGAGTGAGTAGTACAGACGTATTAGGTCGGACCCGGACACAGCAGAACCCAGGCATGAATGCAAGGCGTCAGGGGGGTGAGTCCTGAAGGGGGACCCACCCCTGTTGTTTAGGGGTACAAACCCTTGGACGGCCAATCGGAGCCACGTCCATTAGGTTCTGATTCAGATCTGGTTGAACCGAGCGGGTGTAGAGGGAAGGGGAAGACCCTCTACTAGTTTGGATGGCTGACTGTGTGCAAAAAGGCCGCAGCGCAGACCCTCCGAGGTAGAAGTCGCGTACGTAGGTCGTCAGACCAGTTGAAAGTAGGGTCGGCAGGAGCTCCGGGGTAACGCTCTTCCCGGTGGCGTTACCACACTCTGCTCGTTGGAGTAGGTGGAATCGGACAGAGTCGTGATGAAAAGCAAAGGGACTACTGAGATACCCGCAACGTGCAGTGTAATCGATGTGAGTCGTAAATTCGTGAGGGTGGTGGAAGGTGGAAGGGCGAGAGCGGAATGGACAGTCGGGGGACCAGGGACAGGATGGCCGATAAGCACGACAGCTATAGCAACAAGCCTTAGACACGGCTGCTTGCATACAGTAGGAACCAGGCCCTAAGTGCCTCGTGACATGTATAAATACCCTGTGGTGCCTGCCTCTACCCGAGCCAGCCTGCCCTGTGGTGCGTCCCACAGAGAGTCTCTTGTGCTCACGCTAGGTTAGTCACTGTGCTGCCGAGCTGGCCGGCTCTCTGGTGTTCGCACTGAGAGAGCCACTTGCCTTGAGCCGAGCTGCTAGTCAATGTACTGCCGAGCAGGCCTGCTCTCTAGAGCCGGGCGAAGGAATAGACCACAATTGTCAAACGCCTTCGAAGGCCCACCGAACTGTCATGCCCTTGCTCCGAGGACGCCGAACCAGCCTTTCACAGGCTAGTGCCAATCCAGTGAGTAACCCTGCTGCTGGCCACAACCGTATATCGCACACTCAGGGATGCTAATCACCCGTACTCGCAACGCCTCGCATAATGCAAGAACCGTGCAAATGTATTGCCGGCTGCGAGACTACTAAACCCCCAACCGGAGGCCGGGGGACGTGGATCATGCAGATCATGTACACCGACGGACAGAAGGTCGATGTAGTGTGGAACAAAGGTGCTATCTTAACACATTATTGATTTCTGAGGTGTCCGTCCCATTCTACTGCTACGACATTGAATGGTGGCAAAAGGAAGCAAATGAGAGTTCTGTGCCAGCAGAGGGGAATCTAAGCGAGAAGAGCAAATTTCTCGGCAACAAAAAGCAAGTGGAGTAGGGAAACCCGGCAAGGTGCAAAAAGGAGCGAGATAGAGAGAGAAAGGACGGATCAGCGAGATAGGGGAATATCAAGAGTACGAGGGTATATCTTGGCCTCTGACGCAAGAGGCTTCACATTGTCACACGTCACACGTCACACGTCACACATCATCGTCAAACACATCCGGATGAAGGATGAGGACTGGCCACAAAAGGTGAGTAAGTAGGTGGAACGCAAAGGAAAGGAGACAAGAGGAGAGACAACGTACACTCAACCAGCCGGGCATTGGGTCCCATCTGCGCAAATTCTTGGGCGGCAGTGAGCGATCGGAAGAGGGTGGGTCCGAACACGGTCCCCAAGTTTCGTGCATTCATCAGATTGTCCTTGCGGGCTTGGTGGATGTGGTTGAGATGACGCACCAGAAGCGCAGCCGAAGCCTTGTGGGCAGGTGGAAGGGTTCGAACCGCTTCCTCACCTCCTCCAGGTCCGGCTGGCTAACTTCGAGGAGAGAGAAACCAGGTGGGCGTGGGTGGCGGGGGGGGGATAAGGGCCACGGGCAAAGCACGTAAATAGTTCTTGAGCACCGACCCAATCGCATCGGGATCGTTGAACCGAGACGAGTCAAGCAGATCAAATTCGCACCCTTGCTCAAACAGGGAGGTGATGAGCGTCACCTGTCCCGACCCGCCCGTCTGGCGATAGATGCCCTCGGAACGCAGCGCGGTGGCCTCGATTGCCTCGATGCATTTGGACAGGATGTGGGGGACCAGGCCGCCCTCCAGCGCAGCTTGGACGGACAAGTCGGTGCCAATCGAACAGCTAAACCCAGGAGAATCTTGCTGCGCTCTCCGCGTTCACCGTCTTCGACCAAGGCCGAGGGCGGGGCAGGAATGGCGGGTAAACTCTCGTCCCGTTCGCCCACTTGGCAAAAAGGAACCTGGCCCTCCATGCACCGCTGGTGCATCGCGCCATTGCACCACGCGCATCGTACCTCCGTCTGGCCCCACATGCTTCGCTGGCACACCATACACCGGGTGGGACGGACCGCGATAAAAGAGTGCAGATCATGGCCTCCCTTGGATGGAACGGGGAAGCCAGACGTGGACCCACTGCGCTCGTGGGACTGGGTGGGCACCAAGGACAGGTCCCCACCAGACTCATTGGGATGCGAAGCAAATAGGTTGGGAGTCGATCCGCCCACTTGCGAGTAGAGTCCCCCTCCAATTGAGAGAGAGGTGGAAGAGCGGTTGAGGCGGTGCATCCCAAGTCGTGCTGAAGAAAGGGAGAGGAGGGGGAATGCGACATGGCCGGCCGCTGGGGTGGAGGGAAAACGAGGGTGCTGGCCCGGTGGCCCGTGCCTCGCATCCAACGGAACATCTTGCCTCCTTCATGCAGGGACGGATCAGGAGAAGGGGCTGGAGATGGCAAAGATGGTGAAGGTGCTTCTCCTACTGGTGGGTCAGGGAGGGACCGCATGCGTTGCCAGGCGAGCTTGGCCTGTTCCAGTGCATGCTGCTCCCTTCCCTCTCTTTGTGCAAAGCAGAAATGGACAAGGACAATTCCTCCTTCTCCTTTTGGAGAGAGCCTTGCTCTGAACCAGCTCCTCCACCTCAATTAACATCGCATCACGCTGCTCTAAAAGCGAATCGAGTTCGGTGCGGAAGCTGGAGGAGACACGTTCGAGCCGACGAGACAAGTTGCGTTCCAGTTCGACCGGAGGAGGGGCGGGGTCGTGCCCCTGGGCTTTTCCTTTTCCTCTCGTGCCATTAGCTCTGCCAGCTCGGACGCCTTGAGCTCGCAAGAACTCTTCAGTCGAGCCAACCGTTTCCAACTCGCGCAGCTGGGCATGGGCATTGGATTCGTACGTGCGGTACCAGTCGCGATGACGTTTCTTGAATATGCTCTTTGGAACGCTGGTACTTCAACCGTGTACCGGCACGCAGCGACACGACCTCTTCCTCCATCGACACGGAACCCGCCCGCTCCCGTCCCGAGTGCGAGGGGAGCAGTGCCAGCATCCGCGTGGCCATCTCTGCAGAGAGAGAAACGAGCCCCCCCTCCGAAGAAGCCAGTACGGAGCGCAAGACCGATCGGGGGTCCTGTCCAGAGAGAAACGCAGGCTCGGGCTCTAAGTCGGAGGATCCTTCGTCCAGGTTGGACGATGTTGTGTCCGGGTGCGCGCGGGAGCTGACTTGGGTTCACTGGAGGCGAGTGGGAACGAAGAAAGTACCCTTGTCCAGTTAGATTTCCCCCCAAGCTGAGATTCGTTGTAGAGGAAAGTGCGGCCGGCGGGGCAGAGGAGATAGAGGTGGTGGTACTTTCCTTGTCGACACGGACGGGTCAAATAGCGCGCTGGTAGGCGATCCCGAGTCAGGGAATAGCCAGCCGGTAAACGGACTTTCTTGACCCGAGGCCGGGCCGCGCGTCTGGGTCGAAGTCGAAGGCCGAGAAAGGTCATCGGTGCTGGACATGGATCGGATGCTCGGATCCTCGACCGGGTCAAGACGCGCCCGGCTGGCGAGCGGGGTCTCGCCGGCATCCAGCTCCTGGAGAAAGGAGGGAGAAGAACGTGGATCTCGTCGCACGGAATGGAGGGGTCAGGGGAGGGGAGGCAGATGGAGGTATGGGAGCAGGGTTGGACGCCGGCTGGGACGGGCGGCGGGACTTGGACACGAGAGAGGAGCTCGAACCAATGGAGGGTTGTCTCCTCTCGGCGTGGCGGTAAGGGACCCGGGTTGGTTTCAAAAGAGGGTGTGTAATGATGGGTGGCCGCGGGGAAAGATGCGGCATCAGAGGGGGAGGTATCCGATCCAGTTGAGCGTATGGGCTGCTGCCCCATCATCGGTTCGGAGATTGCATCGTTGCTCGACCTGCGCCGCTCTTGGCCGCGGGGGCTGGCTGAGGCTGCTGCTGCTGCTGCTGCTGGTGTGGCCGGCGATTTTGTTGTTGTTGTGTTGCTGCTGCTGCTGCTGCTGCAGTTGTTGTTGTTGTTGTTGTTGCTGACGCTTGCGCGCAGCGCGTTGGCGATTGTGATTGGCTACGCGCTCTTCGTGGCAAGGCATGCAGTAGATGCCACTGGACGCTTTGGCAAAAAACCAGGGCGGTGATGGGCTGATGGCATGAGCGGCAGACAAAGCAGGCGGCGTGGTAGGAATCGTTGCCGGCCATGATTGCCTCCTCGTCGGTGATGGCCTGGTGACAGATTTGGCACGCACACACACAGCCCGCACACAGTGGCTGGCCGTTGCTCAAGACCAGCGCCTCGTCGCCCGCGTGGGCGAGCGAGGCAGCACACCGCCCACACTTGAGACACTCGCCATGCACAGCGCATTCGCAAACGAAATCAACTCCCGCTCGCCCTCGGCCAACTGGCGGTGGCAGCCAGCGCACACCCGCGCGTTCCCTGGCTCAGGAGTGGCTGGTCCACTAGGGGCGGGGGTGGGGCCGGCGGGGGGGGCGCTGGTGCTGGTGTTGGTGGTGGTGCTTGCGCTCCGGCTGCGGCTGGTGCTGGCCTGGCCAAGGGAGGCCATGGGGAGGTGGGTGCGGAGGATGATGGAGAAGAGCGATGGCCGCGGCCGACGAGCCCCGTCGGCGAGGAGATGGAAACGACGCGGGCTTGCCGTTGCCTGTCCTGCCAGCCCTCGGGCGGGAGTAGCGACTGATTCACACCGCCAGAGGCCTCAGGATGCATGGGGCGCACACTGGACTGGTGCGGAGCGTCTGGCGACCGACCGGACGACTGCCCGCGTGGGAGGGGTATCTGAGACACGGAGGCGTCCGCACAACCTAGGATGCACGGGCATGGAGGGTGATCATGGGTGATGTGGCGCCGGAGCACGGCCTCGCGGTGTGCTTTGTGCCTTGTGCTTGGGGGCGACGCCACGCCACACGCGGTGCGTCGCACTGGGGCGGTGCTTATCGAGCGCCGCCGCCAGTCTATCTCTGCGCGCCACTCGCTCGCTCCCACGCCATTCCGCCGCGCGCACCCATTCCGCTGGGCGTGCCTGCTGCTTGCTCGCTTCTCGCATCCACACAGCACCGCCTACTCCTCTTCTTTGCTCCACTCGACGCTTCAGCCACTTGGTGCCACCAAGTACTACGTACGAACACGGGTCGGGCACTGCCCGCAACCACTCCCAAGCCATCAACGCCATCAACGCCATCGACCATCATCCATTACGCATTATGCATTAGCACCCATCAGCAAACATCGAACCATCATGCAGGTCATGCATCATGCACATGTGCCTGGGGTTTTTATTGACATCTCCAACCCACGCAGCCAACACATGAGGGTCAGCGCCAGCGTTCAAACGCCCACCAAGCGCAAGTAGGTACTAGTTCCTAGGAGTGGTTCCTAGGCGCTGGGTGCTGGGCGCGCATCTGGCCTCGCTTTGGGCAGCAGCCTGTGCCTCGTGCCAGCTGCTGCCCTGATCGGTCTGATCCTCCAATTCAATGGAAACCAATCGGGGGTTTGAAGCGACTGTGGAGGAGGAACTGAGGCTTGCCAGAACACCGAATTCGTATAAACAACTTGAAGAGCTTGAAACTTGAGGTTTGAAGTTAGTATGCGACACTGGAAACGATTGAACTGGAAGGTTGAACGTTGAAGCTTCAACTTGAAGCTTGAAGCTTGAAGCTTGAAGCTTGAAGTGGTGGCTGCGATGGGGAGGGCATTCCTGGGCTTGCAGACCGCTGGCTGTTGGGCGTTGGGCCCTTAACATCCGCACCCTTCAACAAAAAGCACCTCTGAATCGCCGTCGTCGTGGTCCTCGGTACTGCCAAAGTGGAGGGGCGCGCAGAGAGGGACGTTTGAGAAACGGTGGCGCCGGCAGCTGGGCAGTAACGATGCCACATCAACACCGGCCGCGCGCCCCCTCTGCTCCGCTCCCTCCCCCCCACTGGCACTCAGAACCGAGTGAGTGAGTCTCACACACGTCACACGTACTCACGCTTCCCCACCGGCCAAATAGCAGTGTCACGTGACAGACATGTGACAAGGATGACACTGTGGCCGACAAGGACCAGAACAGCCGCCGCGTCCCGCCAATGCGTGTCTGTGCGTCTGTCGGACTTTACATCCAAGTCAGCGCCAAGCCCTAACCTTATTGGGACTTCGAATGGTACATCCGGACAGACAGACAGACCAGCGAAGGGAAGCAACGGGCGGCGAGTGGGGCTGGATAGGGTCTGGTATAGGGCTGGGTAGTCTTCGGACATAGTCGCCCGTAGTCGCTTTGGTCGGGCGCAGACGGAGCGAGGAGATGCGTACTTGTTGCCACCCCGGTTTGCTGCCACATTCAAACCCGCGCTAGCGGTTCCGCCCCATTCTTCCCTGGCCGGCGTGAGTCGGTCGCGCTTTGGACTGGGATGCGAATTGGGGGGGTGCGACGGCAGGCCACACCAGGCCACACTGTTGTGACGGTGACTCGCCTCACCGATCGCGGTGCACTTCTGGTGTGAGAATGTGAGGGCCTCAGGCCTCACAAGCCGCGAGGCTCCGCGGGCTCAGTATCAGTAGTCTTCTCCTATAGCCCTCGCGTCCTGCTTCCTACCACCCACGTCTGTCTCTCGTCCGCAATCGGTCGCCTACGCTACTGTTCTAAACGCCACATCATCCATGGCGGTCTTCGTAGCCGAGTGGACCAGGACGTCGCCACAACACAACAGGCCTCAGCTCCTTTGTCCTGCTTGTCACGGCCCTATTAGCTAATCAGGTACATCTTCTCAGATCTCAATCTCAGGTCTCACTAGCTCACTGCTTTTCGCTGATCCTTTCTCCTTCGCTCGACCAGTGCATCCTTGGCTTCCCTTCGTACTTTTGACTCCACTCGCATCGCCCGACCCTTTTGCACTCATGGTTGTCCGAGACAGGCTGCATAACGTGACGCGGGACGGGGACAGGGTAATCTGAACAAAGGCGGAACGGGGCCTCCTCGTACAAACCCACAAAAAACCTTCGGCAGAGCAATTCGGAGTACCCCAAATAGACGGCCAGGGGCAGATAGGATCCACCAGGAGAGGTGTATGGGTTGAACGTGTTGAACGTGCGGAACCAATATGTTTGCCTCCACACAGCGTGCCTCAGTGCTGAGGCTGAGCGCTGAACTCAGCGTGATCAGCCCCAGGGTGGACGTCGTTGGACGTGGCGTGTAGAGGAGCATTAGTATGGGCACCCAGGTCGTCGGGGTGGTGACCGGTGACGCGGACGCCTGATTGATGATTGTGGAGGATGGCTGATGCATGATGCCGATCGTGTGGATTGCGCGCGGGTGCAGGTCTGAGGAGGTCTGAGCTAATTAATAATTCGCGCAATTAGCGCTTAGCGCTGGGCGATCTGAGCTCTAAGATGCACGCTCTACGCTCTAAGCTCTGAGCTCTGCGACCGGGGCAGTACAAAAGGGTGCAGGTGGCCAGCCAGTAAGTATTAAGTGCCACGCACCAATCTACGCAGTACGCACTCCAACGGCGAGTGTTACAGATTCCGCGTGCGTTGTGGCGCGGGAGGCGTGACACGTGGCGGTCACCGGTGGCGCCCGGTCGAGGGCTGTACAAGCTGCGCGGCGGTAGAGCTGTCTGCCGTGCTGAACATAGCGTTGGCCAGGCCGGATCGGCGCTGCTCCACATTGGGCCCTGGTACGGTTGGCACGGGCAGCGGCACAGGAGGGCACTGCACGCGTGGGGGGGTGACAGGCACACGGCACTGAGCTGGTGCGGTGGGGGGGGCATGGATTTGCACGTCGAAAACGTCCCCTCGTCTGCTGGCCTTGTATTCTTCGTATGGCCGGGCGCATCGCCGCTCTGTCCCCCTCGCTCTCGGCAATGGGCTGACAGGGCGCGAGCAGGAGAGGGGGGGTAGGTGGGGAGGTACGCTGGTTGGCTGTATGTGCAGAGAGCATAGATGTGCCACTCGGTGGGTGTGGTGGTTGCGTTGAATTGTCTTTCCGTGCGTCTGGTGTAAATCGGGTTGGGTTGTGGGTGGGTGGGTTGGTTGGGCACTCGCTGAGCGCTTGGCTGAGCCTCGGCTGTCTTGCTGGCTTGTGAGATCTGAGATCTGATCCCGGGCGCCCTCCAGTCACGCGCTGAGAGCAGCGGGGCGCGTTGCGTTGAGGCTGAGCCACCCAGCGCTGAGCCTCAGCACCCAGCACGGAGCTTACTCGTGCGGCTGCCACATCCTGTTCCACCGCTTAGGCGCTTTTTGCGCTCAAGCCGGCGCCATGGCCGTCGTACCTTGGCGCCGCCACTCCATGATTGCTCTCTGTGCCGCCAGCCTATTGTGATTGTGGATGACTTACACACTCTCTCTCTCACATTGCAAGTGACGAGTGGCGTAGGCGCAGCCATTCGCCACCCATTGAATCAGCCGAAGCGGCACGCCCTGCATAGTAGGCTTGACCAGGCTTCGCTCTCCGTCTCGACTTCTCTCATATGCCAACGTCACTTCCGCCGCCTTCTTCCACAGCCCCTTGCCTGCTTTCCCCTCTCGCTCCCTACCACCTTCTCCTGGCTGGTGCACCTACGGCTGGCCCGTACCCCCCCTCCCTCCACACCCACCCGCCCCCGCCCACCGCCATCCCCCATCCCGTCACCACGCTCATCGCAACACTCGCTCGACGCCCAAATTGCCGCTAGCTAGCTAGCTCGCCATCGCCATCGCCATCCCCTCCTTGCTGCACCGCCCCGTTCCCATCCTGCCTTCCCTCTTATCGCCTCTCGTGCCTTTCCATTCGCTGGACGATTGACGGCTCTGCGTCATGGTCCCTCTCCTTCCGTTCGTGCCACGCACTGACACTGATTTGCTCTGGTCCTCGAACGACGCGGCCGCCACGAGCGCTGCCCTCTCTCTGGCGCCGACAGCTGCGCCTTTCATGGCCGAGCTTGCCCACCCACCCACCACCGTCACTGCCGCCACTCCCATGACCAGCGCATCGCCTTTATCATCGGCTCCACCCTTTTCCGGACTCAGCCAGTTGTCCATCCACCCCCCTCCCCTAGCCAATATTACCAGTGGGCCGGCCCCGCTGGTCTCAGCTCCTTCTTCCCTCTCGCCCTCTCATACCTTCACACTCACTCCATGGCCTGTGTCCCCGCCCTTGACTGGAGCCTCGTTCACCCCCCCACCAATCGCAGCCAGGCCCCGGGATCGTGGACCCATCATTGACAACTTGCGGTGCTGTCGCCCCACCACAGCTCTTTACGCACCAGCCTTCTTCGTCTGCACCACTCGGGCTCAGCCACAAGTTTCACCTCCTCGGATGCCCCTGCTTTTCCCAAAGCTGCCAAACAGCCCACCCCACCCCTTGTCTCTGCTGCCACATACCGTCACCTCGTTCTCCATCCCAACCCTGCCTCCCCTGGCGCGGGGAAAGAGTCAACCCATCCCGTTCGGCAGCATCGGAGCGCTTCTCGCCCCTACCCTCAACCACTCCGGTCCGGCAGTGTTGGCTCTTCCTCGTCCTCTGTCTCTCCCACCACGGTCACCATGGGCTTGGGAGTGTCGGGCATGCCTCCCCCCTCCGTCGCGGCTGTGGGAGTGGCGCGTCTGATGGGAACGGGGGCAGGTTTGCCTCCTACGCCCACCGCCACAACTGCTGGGGGGTTGCCGGTTGCAGCCGACTTTACCAGTTCTTCTGTCCTTGCTCAATCCTCAGGAAGTAGCAAGATCTACGTACCCGGCACTAGTACGCAGCACAACAGTGACGTATGTACCCATTCACCTTCTCGCCCCGATTGGAACGCGCTGACAGATGCATCGTCCTGTAAAACAGCTGTGGATCAGCGACAAGCTCCCGCTTCTACACAAAGGGAAGGATTACGACTTGCGCGTTGCCTCATCTGGACTGTCAGCTTCCATTCAGATTGAGGTTGAGGTGGAGCAGAGCGGGACACCGTCGCCCGTTATCCGGCAGGGTACCCACTCATCTGGGTCCTTAGGGAAGGAGTCTGCCCATTCAACCGGACGCACCGTGCTTTTGGCCCTATTCCCTCTGTGAGGGTAGGCTGGACCAAGGAACTGGTGGCCCAGTTGGTTGATAAGGCCGTCCCCCTTTCGTCTGGTCAACAATCCGCCGCCCAAGGCCAAGGCGATCCCAAACGTTGCACTTCTCGTTCCGCGCGCAAACTTTCTTTTCTCCTGACCGACGTGGCCGACTGGGACGAGCTCAAAGATGAGCTGGTTTCAGCCGGACCGTTCAAGACGGATCGAATTTGGGAACGCACGGTGGTCAAGCGGGGTAAGCAGGAGGAGCATATTGAGTACTCGTCCTGTCTCACCTGTTGTCGTTCGCGCGAATCTGCCCCATTGTAGCCCCAACAGCCACAGGGAGCAACCCGCTTCGGATTCCTCCCCGACCAACGAAAAGGCCATCGTAACGCCAAGTCCGCTCGCTGTGTCTGTCGTACCCGGATCGCAGCCAAGGTGCGCTCCGACCGTCGTGGAGTGCAGGTCACGATTACCGACCGTCTGGATCACTGTACGGCGCCTACGGACCGCAAAGAACGCGCAATGGTAAGCAAGTTTGTTCACCATCTTGCCTCTTTGTCTGTATCCCAGCCCAGGCTCATTCCTTGATTGCCGATCTGTCCCAAGACGTCAGCCGTCTCGCCCCAAGACCGAGCGTTTTACCTCGAATGGCTACCGTCGGGCAAGTACTGTCAAGTCTTGCGCGCAGCCTCGGTGCGGCAGCACGCCCTTGACGGGTCAGATGACTGTAGACTTGATGGACTAGCGCCTCGAACCGATGGTATCGATCGGTCTGGCTGACCTTGTCTCTGCTGTTACTTTCTTTTCTTTCCTACCCTTGGTGTATCATTTCTGCATGGCCAGAATCGGTATTCTCTTCGCAGAACCAGATGAAGATCCTCTCTCTCTCTTTTGCCTCGCTCTCCTTCTCAAGTTCCCAGTCTTTCTCTCTTCGTTTGCATCTCCACTGCTCGCCTCAGTCTTTGCCTCTGCCTCCTTGCCTGCATTAATGCACTGGACCTTTTACACAAGGAGGCCCCACACTCTTTCCCCGTCCCGGTTGGACATCCATCTCGCTCCATTTTTTCGCTTCCGCACACGTGGCATGGTTTATCTCAATCAATATTCGGCAGAGCCGTGCTTTTTCACCTCGTCATTTTCCTGTTGGAAACGTTCAACATCGCCTCCGCTTACTTACCGCTCAACTGAACCTTTCCCCACTTGGGCACCTCGGTTCCCGCTCCTCCCCTCCCCTCCCCACCCCCCCCTCCCCCCTCTCCCTTGAAGCTTTCCTGTTTTCTCGCGATCCCAGGCTGGACAGAGGAACATGCGCACCACATTCCTTTCACTTTCACTTTTCCTGTTGTCTTTTCTTCTCGACCTCTGCTTTTTTTCGCTTGTTCATTCTATCCCCTGCCCTAGATCCCCTCTAGATGAGGAGGATAAGGGGCTTCGCAGATTACCAGTTTTGTGGTGGATATCTCATCGTTATGGATCCTTTTCTTCTCCTTTTTCTTCTTTTTCTTTTTTGTTCTTCTTCTTCCTCTTCTCCCCCTCTCACCCCTCCCACCCTCCCCCACACCCACACCTTTCCTCATTGGGATGGAGGGTATACCATGGTCCACGGCACTATATCTTGTTTGGAGTCCTCCCAGTGGGGCTCCAACATGCTGACCCCGTGACAATGATGCCATGTGTACTCCCACGCCCTACGATAGCACCTATAGTCTTCGGCGATTGGTGTCACCAGTGACCGTTGTATGGCCGGTTTTTAATTCCTCGGTCCCCATTCCTACTGTTAAAGAGAGGACAAAGGCCTGCGGAGAGAAGGAGAGAGAGGAGATGATGGATCTATTCCAAGAGAGGAGCCCGTTAGGGGCAGAACATAGGGGAGAGTCGGATAGAACAGCGCGATGCGTGATGTGTGATCAGCTGCATGCATGATGACGCTGACACCTACGTTCAATTTAATTTGTGCTTGTGCGCCTCAGTGTGCGCCCGCGGCTCTTTGAACGAGAGAATGCCCACTCTTCTTGCTGGGTCGGCATATGGGTCGCTTCCCCACCACCGAGAGGAAGTCGAGTCTGTTCTGGATCAGATCATTGCCGTCGTGGAGAAACTGGGTGACATCAGCGTCTCGGTCGTGGGAGATGGTACGGGAGAGGGCATTAACGTCGACTCGATTCAGGGCCGAGTATTAACTGTTTTTGTTTCCACATGAATGTCGTGTCAGAGGCCGGTTCAGGGCTGTTGTAGTAGTGACATGTCCCCGTGGCATCACATGCACAACGACGATCGACTTCTCGATGGCAGCCAGGAGAGTGCGCTCCATGGGGAAAGCGGGGCCGATATGGAATCTGAGACGTGTGAGTATGTGAAGCCTGAGAGGTGGCAATCCTGCACGTTCTCACACACCATCACCAATGGAGATCTGGGACGCTGGGTCTGTATATATAGGTGTGTATTATACCGACCAGTGCGTGAAGCTGCAGACTGACTCGCTCAGTGCGTTGTCCACCGTTCCCGCTCTTGCCACTCCCCACCCTCGCGACCCAGACTCACTTCAATTGGCCGAGATGGATATTGCCTCCCGGGCGGATGGGAAGCCACGTGTCTATTTATATATCGCTTGCGTTTTGCCGCACCCGACATGGCAACGACCCTTCCGTCTAGCCAATTCTTTAGGGTCAGAGTCAGATGGACCCACCAGGCCGAAGAGCCGCGCGGGTCCCAGAGAACGAACTGCTTGTGTCTGGGGTCATCTCGTGCTCGTTGTGGTGTCTTCACCGTCACTGACAAGGGTAGCCAGGTCATCGGCTGTGGGAGCGGCAGGCGGGAGATCTTATGACTCAGGAGCAGGATGCGGGTCTGGTTCGGAAACGAGTTGGAGGAGAGAGACACAGTCGGCCGGGGTACTGCATATTAAGCCAGTGGGTTGATGCTGTGTCCAGCTGTCGAACGACGACGGCGCCAACGACAGTGACCAGACCAGCACGTACGGTGGAGGTGTTGAGGGCGCGGGTAAGCGGAAGCGACGGTATCGGAGGGACCGCTGATGGAGAAAGAAAGGAGAGGTGGGTGCGGATGGCCTCTTCTCTGGTATATAATAGCGCCTCCAACCAACGTGAGTCTCTTGATGGTGGGGCATCTCAGCTGGCCCACAGGCCGAGAGGATATACCACAGCTGCTGCCAGTGAGGACGCACAAAACACCGATGGCTTGTTGTGGTCGACCAAAATGGTAGTGAGGCTCTGGCTGGAAGGTTACTTGGTCTCGGTCTTACACGTCTGGCTGCTGGGATGCGCGGGGGGGAGTCTGACGGGTGATGCCGATGGATGATGGATGGTGTCTAAGATCTAAGATGCGAAGCGTTCATCCGGGGTTAATTTTAACTGGCGTCTCGCCACTCTTCAAGCTTCAACGCAGGTGGAACTCTGACATGTGACTGATGCGACGTTATATGACACCTGACTTGCCAGCTTCGCCCTTACTCCCCCGCCCACTAATAGGCTCACTGTAGAAAGAAGCTTGAGATGGATGCTTCAGATCTCAGACTTCAAGCTTCAAGCTTCAAGCCTGAGGCCTGATGCATGATGTAGGGCGCGTGGCTCGTGGCGCACGTGATGCGGACCCGTGCAATAGGGCTGGGGAAGATGGAACCATATTCTCTGTGGTTATCAATTAAGGTCGATGAAGAGATGAGGTCAATTAGTTTTGAGGTGCCACCCACAGTTGCTACCGCGCGCTCCCTGAGTCCCGACAAAGACGGCGAACTTCATAATGCAGGTCAGGGCCGGTGATGCGAGCCAACCAGAGGAGGGACCGTACCGTAGAACGTCAGTGGTTGTGCTTCGAGTTGCTGTGGGGAAAAGCAGAGGGTCCTTATATTGGCTGTGTATGAACAGCCGAAACGAGATTGAGGTCCGGGTAAATCAGGACTACGCGAAGCTGTGGGGGACTCGGGCACATTGGACTTTTGCAGTATGGTTTGGTGCAAGTGCACATAGTGTACTCTCTATAGGGCGTGGGAGCGTGAGGGGGCACAGGAACGGTCGAGAGAGAGGACCACTGTGAGGCTGAGTGTTCCAAAAGCTCTGGGAGAATGGGGTGGAAAAGCTCGGGAGAGAAGGTACCGGCGATGGCGCCGAGGGCATCATATACAAATAAACTAAGGCGGGTGGTGTTGGAAGCTACCAGAGCCTCGCCAATTCCGTCTGGACCCTATCAAGGCCCAAAGTGTAAGAGGGAGATTGCTTCGGATGCCGACAGGTATTCATTCAGGCTGCATGGAAATGGTGCCTTATATACCAGAGGAGAAGGAGAAGCTATCACACGGTAGACCACGCGTGATGAGGGAAAGAGAGACACAAAAGGGGGCAAGGAAGATCTAGAACAAGGATCATACCCACATCCTGTGGGAATGTGTGTGTGATCCGTCACAAAGGCTTCAAGTCGACCTGTGGGAGTGACGGGGGTCACACATATACGGGGCCTGTATATATGACGTTGTTATAGATCTTCCTTGAATCCCTTGTCTCCCTTACACACATCATGCGCTGTTTACCATGCGATTGCCTCTCGTCTCTCTGGATTATAGGTATCCATTCTACAGCCCGAACGAATGTAATTGACATCCAAAGCGAGGTTCCTTCACTGCAGGACGAGTAAAAAGGCGAGGGGTTTGAACAGCCACACGCAAGTCAGAGGAGGACATAGCGGCCGTCGAGTAACCTCGCGGGTGCAGTCGATTGATGGTCTCTAGGCTCCGTAAGCTCTGAGTGTGGCCATGCATTTCCTGATGGCAGAAGCGCAGCCAGGGTGGAAGCCAACCCCACCTCCCTCATGGCCGTTTTCCCTGCTGCGAGCCATGCAGCAAGGGAAACAGAGGCGCAGTTGCAGCAGACACTGGCTCTGCAAGGCTAAGTACGTTTGGAAAAGCAATAACAAAACGCTACAAGTCGGGTCCGGTTAGAACGCGGCTAAGGGTACTAAAGCTTGATCATGGCGTATTTCCATGACCGCGCGGCTCGTGACTGTGTGGGAGAATGATGCGGTCTTGTGCGTGTGTGGAGCGGGATGGTCGGAAGTTGATAGTTGATGCATGATGCATGAGGGGGCTGGTGCAGAGACGCAATGGGGCGGAATTGGAGGGGGCGGACTTGCCGGGTGCCATTAATAATCTGGCGGGCGCGGAGCCAGTGGGAGGATTGCTCTGCGCACAGAGGATGCGAGGGGATTGAATGTTCACCTGGGCAGCCATGCCGATGCAGCGCCGCTCGATGGGCGTGCGAGCACAAGCAAGCGGCGCCGCCCCGTCCCTGCGCCAGCCCCAGTCCCCAGTCCACAGGCAAGCCAGCCCCTCCACCTCCCCACCGCGTCCGCCCGTCTCTTGCCGCTGCCCATGCGCCCCCACCTGCTCGCCGGCGCGGCTGCGTGCGGCTGCCCCGGTCCGCGGTCCCTTTGCCTCTGCCCGCCTCGGTGCCCCCCCAGCTTCTCCTCGTCCGTCCGCGCCGCCAACGCCAACGCCAACGCCCACGCCAACGCCAACGGCGAGGAACCTGCCCAAGTACGAGGTCCCCCCCGGCAGTGCCAACCCGCATCGTCTGGAACATGGGTTCTTTGACAAGCGGATTCCCGTCATCACCACCCCTACGAAGGTCGAGCACGACCCGTACGGCGACCGGATCGTACTGCGCGCGTCGATCGAGATGTCGAATGCGATCTACAAGGAGGCCAGTTCGCGCAAAGAGGCCAACATGCGCCACTTTACCATCAACTTTGGTCCTCAGCACCCGGCTGCGCACGGTGTCTTGCGTCTCATCCTCCCTCGAGCTCAACGGAGAGGAGATTCTGCGTGCTGACCCGCACGTTGGGCTGTTGCACCGCGGGACAGAGAAACTGATCGAGTACAAGAACTACACCCAAGCTATGCCCTACTTTGATCGTCTGGATTACTCGTCGGCCATGACCAACGAGTTGTGCTACGTCCGGGCGGTGGAGAAGTTGCTCAACATTGAGGTGCCGGAGCGGGCCAAGTGGATTCGCACCCTCTACTCGGAAATTTCACGACTGAACAATCACTTGATGGCGGTCCTGTCCCACGTGATGGACGTTGGTGGTCTGACACCATTCTTGTGGGGGTTTGAGGAACGTGAGAAGCTCATGGAGTTTTATGAGCGGGTTTGCGGCGCTCGCTTGCACGCTGCCTACTTCCGGCCTGGTGGCGTCGCATTTGACCTCCCGGTTGGTCTGCTGGACGACATTCATGTCTGGGCATCGCAGTTTAGCTCGCGCCTGGACGAAGTGGAAGAGGTGGTGACGGGCAACCGGATCTGGCAGCTGCGTACGGTGGGCATTGGTCGGGTCACGGCGGATCAGGCATTGAACTATGGCTTTAGTGGGCCCATGCTGCGCGGGAGCGGCATTCCATGGGACCTTCGCAAGAGCCAGCCGTATGAAAAGTTTGATGAGGTGGACTTTGAGGTACCGGTCGGCAAGAATGGCGACTGCTTTGACCGCTATCTGTGCCGGGTGGAGGAGATGCGGCAGTCGCTGCGGATCATTGAGCAGTGCATCAACAAGATGCCCCCCGGGCAAGTCAAGGTGGATGACCACAAACTCACTGCCCCCCCGCGTGCTAACATGAAGGAAAGTATGGAGAGCCTGATTCACCACTTCAAGTTCTTCTCGCAAAACTTCAATGTCCCTCCGGGTGAGACGTATGCGGCGATCGAAGCGCCTAAGGGGGAGATGGGCGTCTATCTTGTCTCGGATGGCACCAACCGGCCCTACCGCTGCCGAATTCGCGCCCCTGGGTTCCTTCATCTGGCTGGTGCTGATATGATTTCCCGTCACCACGATGTCGCTGATATGGTGGCCATCATCGGGACGATGGACTTGGTGTTCGGCGAGGTGGACCGTTAATGCATGGCATGAGCCTCGGTCAATATTCAATTCCAACAGGGATATGATTTCCCCCCCGCTTCTCCCTTTGTCTTGAGCTGTAGGGGCTATATGTACCAGGAGGCCAGCGAGGCATTTGGCACAGACCAGTAGTCTGCCCCCAACATGGACCCACACTGTCATATAAGGAAGGGAGCGTGAACCCTAAGGGAATCATAGCAGAAGGATCGCCAAGCCGGGTAAATGGATACAGGCAAGACCAAAGGTGAGCTCACTTGCTCACCTGCTTGCCAGTGTATGCGTCAGTGCCAGTTCCAGTGCCAGTGCCAGTACCAGTGCCAACACTCTTCCTGTTGCGCGTGTCGAGGACAATCCCACTCCCAGTGAAGACCCGGAAACCACATTTACTTTTAAGGCAAACATGAAGCACATCTTCATTCAAAACACCTGCATCCTCTCCACGGAGTGGTAGCATCGAAGGTGAGAAAACATGAGCCACGAAGCTGGTTCAAGGCACGACTTTGCCGACAATGTTGTACCTCTGCAACAGACAGAGGGGGAGCAGGAGCATGAAAGCATCACGATCGACGGCCGGTCAGTACAGTACTCAGTATCAGTAGTCTGGTCGTCTGTTGCGTGTCCAACCACAGTCGGACAAGAGACAAGACGACGGAGGGGAGACAACGAACCTTACTGTAATAGGCAAACCAGTCGTCCAGGACCTTGAGTTCGGTTGGGGTCAGCTGCGAGTAATCTGCAATCGCATCCTCTGGATTGAGGGACGACTTGCCCAACGCGGCGCTGGCGTCCTTGCCGGCAAATACGCTGTAGCCCTTGCCTGCCTCGTACATTTCCCTGCGCGGCGACACATCAAACACCACCCCCTTGATCGCCACATACACGGGCAGGCTGTCGTCGGTGCCGTTGTACTTGGCCAGCTCGGCGACCGAGATGGGGTCCTCCTTCGCCGGCCTGCCCACGTCCAGTCAGCACCACACACATCCTCAAGCGCAGGCAGGAGCAGCGGAAGCGGAAACGTACTGCGTGGGCTTGGTCTGCGGCTCCATTGTATGCCAACGGTGAGAGGGGAGAAGAGCGCTGGGAAAGGGGGGGCGTCGGGGGGGCGCAGGCGGTGGGGGGATGGTACGATGATGGATGAATGGATGAATGGATGAATGGATGAATGGATGAATGGATGAATGGACACCCACCCCACACTCACCCTGGCCAGATCCGAGGCCAGAGGCTAGCAGGCCCGGCTAATAGGCTCATCCTACCTCGCGCGCCACTAAGACTAATCAGGCGACGAGGCCAGTTGTGGGGTGCCCCAGGAAATTCCGCCCCATTCCAGACGACTGCGGGGGGCAGACCTGTTCCGCCCCCTTGCCTCATATCAAGGACGGCTGGCGCAATGGTAGCGCGTCTGACTACGACTGGTTGTAATCAGGAGGTTGCAGGTTCGACCCCTGCGTCGTTCGAGCCGACATGGCGTCCTTTTTTTTTTTATCTTCTTTCTTTTAGTCCGTAATCGTCTTGCACGACAACTCGCAAAGAAAACGACGGTATGTTCCTCTCGTCTACCACTCCTACCCAAGTTCTGCCGTGTCCCAGGAGACCTGTTCGTTGACAACTATTATATCCCGAGAAAAATACAGCCGTGAACAGGCATGGGGGGTTAGATCTTAGATTTGCATGTCACCTACCAAAGCTATTGGGCCAAGATGCATACTTAGGCCGACGTAAGGCGGGCCTCGGCTTCCTTCCAGTTCACAACGCTCCTGCAAAGCCGCCAGTGTCAGTACCTTTGGGTGTCCCATTGATAAGCACAAGGGAGAGGGATTCGATTCGATTCGATTCCAGACGTACCAGATCGCCTTGAAGTAGTCGGCCTTGACGTTCTTGTACTGGAGGTAGTACGCATGCTCCCAAGCATCAATGCCCACCAACGGCACGTGGGTCAAGAGAGGATCCTGGTTGGCAGTGGTGAGGATCTCCAGTTCGCCCGTGGCCTTGTTGTATCCCAGCCATCCCCATCCCGAGCCCTGGATGCCAGCCACGCGGCATTGAACTGGGACTGGAGCTTGTCGAGCGAGCCAAAGTCCTTGCTGATCGCCGCAGCCAACTTACCGCCCTCGGGGAGCTCTCCACCGCCCTTGCCTGCCGGCGCCAGGTTCTTCCAAAAGAGCGAGTGGTTAATGTGGCCACCGCCATTGAACTTGAGTGCGCCTTGGAGCGCAATCGTCGCCGCAATGTCATTCTTGGCCACCGCATCGTGCAGCTTCTCCTCGGCCACATTCAGGTTGGTGACATACGTCTGGTGGTGCTTGTTGTGGTGCGTCTCCATAATCTCGGCACTGATGAAGGGCTCCAGCGCGCCAAAGTCATAGTCAAGGTCGGGGAGGGTGTGCTTGGCGCGCACACCAGCCGGGACGGCGGTGCGGGCAGCACGGAAGGCAGTGCGCGTAAGGGTGGTGCCAATCATGGTGGGAGCGGGGCTAGGAGCACAGGGAGGCAGTGGTGGTAGGAAGGCAGGCAGGCGAGGGGAAGGCAAGGGAGAAGAGAAGGCAAGGCGAGGGCTTCAGCTGAAGCTTCAACTGAAGTTGAAGGATGCTGGCCAGGTGGCCGCTGAAAGCGCTGAAATCATTAATCACCGGGCAGCACCGGGCTGCCGCAGGTTGCTGTTGCCGTCGTGCACGGACGACAGAGGAGGGCAGCAGCGCAGTGTCGATTAGTGTGCCAGGCTCGCCCCGCTACGTCCGCGCATGGGGGGCATGGCGTCGGTGTGGGTCGGCGTAGCCGAGGCGGGTGCGTTGACGTCATCTCCACTCAGCATCTGCGTGCGGCCCTGCATGCTGCGTGCTGCTGCATTATCCTTGCGTTAGTAAGAGACCGAGCTGCAATTGCAACGTTCAACATTCACGTTTCAAGTTTGAAGCTGCAAGCTAGCCTGAGTTGGTCACGTGCGCCAGTGTGCTCCATGACGCAGTTGCACGTTATCAGGTGCTGGCCCCAGCATCCCGGTAGCCCCCGCCGCCGGCCACGGTTCCACAGCGGAAAAACGAAGTAAGGTATGTTCGGCAGCTACGCCGCAACCCGCCACGCCCGCCCGCCTCTCTGCCAGTTCGTCGTTGTCGCCGACGTTGGTCGCGTAGCTGTCGGACGCCGCTGTAGGGGTATAGTATGGAGGGAGTATTAGTTCGTGGATCTGCCGAAGCAATCCTGTGACAAATGCCATCTACTTCTTGTCAGACCAACCCACCTCCACTGTCTCCCGGACCATGTGCTAACTACGGTGGCTACAACAGCGCCGTGGAAAGGTATGCTGACTGATTAATGATTCCCCCCCTTGCCAACCGGAGGGAAGCGAAAGAAAGGGCAGGAAGATGGGTGCGCGTGTGGTCAAGCCAATGGCTCGTCCGGAACAAGAGGGGGTACGTCCCAAGCGGTGCGTGCTGACGCGGAGGGTTTCCCGCGCCGAACTCGAACTGGTGGCCGAGGGGAAAGGCAAGGGCGGACGAGAGGAGGAGCGAGGGACCGAGCTGCGGCGACTGGCGCTACGGCGCATAGAGCGGGACCTGTGACGTGCGTATCGGTGCTCAGCGTCCGAGGGGGAACGGGGCGGACGCGAAGTGCTGGCAGTGGCGAGTAGGGGCGTGCTAGCTGATCCGACGAGATTCTGACGCACGTCGCGATGCGGCCTTTTGCACGTAGGCAATAGGATGGGGCTGGTTACCTCGCCAAGCAATCCACTGAGCGACGATGATCATGTCAAAGATCAGTGTCCCGCCCGAACCCAGTAGGAACGGCAGTGACTCGAGCAGGTAGGCACGCCGGTTCGGTCCGGACGCAGCGGGGTTAACAAGTACCGAGGCTGAGTAGAGGCTGTTTCCTAAAAATGCCGAAAAGAAGAGCATAATGCTCAATCCTCCACTGACCGACGCGTCAAGTTGACCCAGATCTGAGGCAACCGGCTCGTCATGTACAACAGCGTGCAGAACCAGGCCGAGATGCGTCCCACCACCGCTCCAGCGTTTCATCCTGTATGTGCACAGGCAGCGACGAGGTGCCACGCGTCCGGGCATACCTGCTTGCGAGGCGATGGGCGAGGCGGCTGTGCCAGCAAGATGGCCGAAGTGGCGGGGGAGCCGCTAGCGTCTGCGGGCCAGGAACGGACAGTAAAGAGAATCCCCACTGCGAGCAAAACGATAGAAGGACCTGAAGGTCGGGATAACTTCCTTCGTCGCGAACGCCCGTACTCCTCTCGCGTCAACGTGCCTTCTCTCACCGGACGGGGCCAGGAAGAGCAGAGGACGACCTGGGCGCGGCATCGGGCCCTTGCTTTGGGGTGGGGGCAAGGTTTGGCTCTGTGCCATGAGTTGGTTTCCCCAAGAAGAAGGTGAGGCCGAGGCAGATTGAGATCGTCCTGACCCTGGACTAGGCCGGGAAGAATCCTGGCCTGACAGTCGCTCATGGTGAGAGGCAACAATGGTCGCCGTTCGAGTCATCCTGCGGCCCCGACCGGCTTCCTCCCCCTCCCCCTCTCCTTCTCGCTCTCCTCCTCCTCCTCCTCGCTCCACTCGTCCGACTCGGTGTGCCGCGTGTGACCCATCATCCAGCGAAGAGTGCGAATGCCAGTTGGGGACGACCAGTCGGGTCATCGACAGGCGTCGCCTCCACGTCGTGGGCTCCGTTCTTGCATCGTGGGTGCTTGTTCGACAGGCGACTGCACTTGGTCCTGTTCGAAAAGAAGGGTGCCGGACCGGCACTTGGGTGCAGCGAACGCGTCTGGCTAGAGCGAGACTTGCCCAGTGCGCCATACCCATTGTCGCTTAGGCGAGGCCTTCTGCGTCGGCCGTATCGTCCAGTCTCCAGCAGGGGAGGGAGGGCAGCAGCGACCCGAGGGCGTGGATAGATCTTGGTGTAATAGATAAATTGAGCCAAAATGCAAAGATCAATGCTGCAAAGTAGGTAGCCACTGCGATTTGGAATGGCAGTTGGTGCGTAAGCAGCGAGCCGATCCTGGTCCCGGCGTCCGGATTAGGTTAGTCCAACCGACAGAAAAAAGTAGATAAAGAACGCACGCACAAGTTCAGCACATCACCCACCATCCATTGCGCCACGAATACACCAGAAAGACCATCTACGCTCTTGCGGCGGTAATTGGTGATGATCTGGGGGTCTGGGCAAAGAGCCAAACCACAAAACTTGCCGAACCACACCAGCCCGATAAGGCGGCACGCGTAGGCAGGCCAAAGCCAGTGGGCGATGGGGGCATGGATGGGAGCAGCGGTTGCAGGGTAGGGCAGACAGGCTAGCGCCAACGTAGCTAGTGTCCATGCGATGGAGAGCCAGCGTGTGAGCAGGCTGAGAGGGAGCAGCGTGAGCGGCAGTGCGTGTGCCACGCACACCGCCGCTCGCAGACCCGTATGCGTCCCCTCGGCCACCACATGCATTGGGGTCCATCCGGTGCGGCAGGAACGTCGAGACGATACGAATGAGGATCGCACCGTGCTGGGGATGGTGGCGGCAGTGTTGGGCGGTGGTGGTGGTGGGATGGTGATTGTCCTTGGCGTGGCCGCCGGTGATGGCACTGCCGCCAGCAATCCGCTGCGATGCCTTATCGAGCGTGGTTTCTTTCTCGAGTGAACCATGTGTCGTGCGGCACCATTGAATGTTTCAAGTCCGAGGACCACATTGCTATGTTCGAAGACCAGTGGGGCCGAGGCCAAGATGCATGATGCTTGATGGATGATGCATGACGTGGACCACCGAGTGGGAAGAAGGCTACATTACGCAAGCTCAGCCTGGCACGGTGCAAGCGCTAGCCTCTTGGCTGGGCAGCTACTCGGCCTACTCCTACTCAGCCTATACATGGAATCAACGCCGTGTACGAAAGGTATGTTGTTGTGATGAGCGTACCCGCTTGGCTGGAGCGTGTCTGTTGGTTGATGATTGGATGTCATGGTGCGTTCTTACACACAACACCATGCGACGGTGGCTCTCAAGGCTCTCGCCACACCAGGTTGAACATGAAGAGAAGCCACGGTTTAGATTCGAAAAGGTGGGTGTGGTTCTCGTGTGCGTCGCGTGTAGAGGCGAGGAGAGGCGACGCGTTTGGTGATGTGGTGACGTGGAGGCGGCGGCGGGTGGGCGGGGTGGCTGAAATGTGAAATCGGCGCGGGCAGCAACGTGGCAGGGGGCAGGGGGCATGCTGCAGCATGCTGCAGGGGTTGTGCATGCAGGGGGCAGCTGCAGGAGGCAGCTGCAGGGGCAGCTGCAGGGGCAGCTGCAGGGGGCTGCACGGGCAATGCAGGGCGGGCAGCATGCAGTGGCCATGCCAAGGCGCGCAGGTTGCGCTTCCCCCCCGCCGTGCTGGCTGCTGCAACCACCCAGGATGGCCTCCGACGGCCGTGGCTTTGCCGGGCTGTCGACCGTCGTCAGCCACCCCACCCGCCGCGCCCGCCCCATCGACCCCACCTCCTCCCGCTACCCGCCCCTCTTCCCGCGCAGCGCCCCCCGCCCCCCCCGACGCCCTCCCGCTCGCCCCGCCCGCCCGTCTCTGGCCCCAAGGACCAGTACCACCACCACCGCTCCAGGCGCCCTCGCCGCCGTCAAGGCCCACCACCTCCACCGCCGCTCGCGCAGCCAAAACACCCTCTCCTCCTTCCGCCTCCGCCCCGCCTTCTCCGCCTCCACCGACGTCCTCTCCCTCGCCCGCCCCCCCCCCCCGCCCAGGAGGAGCCGCTGCCCAGCTTCTTTGCCCCGCCGCCACCCACCCCCTCGCCTCTACGCCCAGTCGCTCGTGCCGAATGGGAGCCCTGGCGCACATCCCAAGCCCAGGGCGCCCGCGGCCAGCTCCATTTGACCCCGCCCGGCAACCCTTTTTCTGCCGCCCCGCCCGAGCTGGGCCAAGAGGAGGACGAGACGCACAAGCCACTTCTGCAGCGGCACGCCGACCACTGTGCTCTCCTGGCTCGTCTGTCTACTCGTCAGTCTACGCCCCGCCCGCCGCCGCCGCCCCTGGAGCGGGTGCCGAGTTTCTTCTTTGACAGTCGGTTTGCCCTTTCGGATCCGCACACCTTCCTCGCCCTCTTTCCGGGCGACGGCGAGGAACTGATCCCTGCCGCTGCATTACGAGAGGAGCAGCTGGCGTATTATGCCTCTGTGATCGATCAGCACCTTCAAGTTGCTGTCGACGACCGGGCGCAAGACTTCTTTGCCGCCCTAGGCCAGGCGAGGGCACTGCAGTCGGCCGCGGCCAAAGGAGCGCAACGAGCTGCCATTCTCACTCGCTCTCTCGCCGCCGGACTCTCGGGGCGAGGGGGTTCCGTCGCTGGGAGCGCAGTTGGTTGTGCGCCAGGCGCATCGCCGTCGTCTCCAGCAGGATTTGGACCGGCTTCTGGCGACCCGCAAGCTGGCCCAGGTGGTGGATCGGATCACCCTCTTGGCCTCGCAGCCGATCCGAGCAAGGCCTGAACATGATCCAATCTCTCACCATGCTGGTTCAGGCGCGCTTGGGTGGGCTTGCGCCTCCTCCCACGCAGGGGAGATGGAGTTGGCTACGTTTTCCTCTGTCCCGGCAGGCGAAGTGCTTGCGGCGGCCGAAAGCGTCGCCGCGCTCTTCCCCGTGCTCATTGGCACATTGGAGCGCAAACTGATGAACGTGCTGCGCGCTGACTTGATCATGCGAGTGACCAAAGACGAAGCGCTGTTCATTCCTTCCCCCCAGCCATCGTTGGCACCTGACATTCCCTCCGACCCGGCACCCTCGACGCCGACCCAAGAACTCGAGCTAGGATGGGGCCATGTTGCTAGTCCGACCGAAGCGGGCGAAGCGCGTGCCAGGAGGAACAAACGACATCGTTCCCTCAATCGCTCTCTCAGCATCGCAGCCGAACAGTTGCGTGTGAATGGGGAACAATCCCTCTTCTCCCCCAACGAGCGTTCCTCACCTGAACCCGAGGACGAGGGTGCCGAGGTGCGTGCACGGCTCCGTGCGTATGTAGAGCACGAGCTCTCCAAACCACGCGGGGAGGAGGAGGAGGGGGGGAAAAAGAAGATGAAAACGGTGCTCCCACCCTCATCCGCCGACGACCCCGATGGCACAGTCGCACTTCGCGCCCAGCTGCTGCCCATCTTGCAGGGGCTCGTTCAACTTGGCGGGGTGGAACGTGCGCTGCAATCTTACGAAGTGGTGCTGCTCGATGCGCTTCGGACCATCACCCGACGACGTCTGCGCGGTGTGCCTGGCAGTCTCGCCCCCTGGGTTAGTTTGCCGGCGCGCCCACCGGAGGGGACGAGAGTCTTCCGCTGCTCGAGCCGCCCGAGACATCGCTTCTCTGGGCGCAAAAGACCGAGTTGAGCACGTTCCTACCGCTTCTCCATGGCTACCTCGAAGGTCTCATGGCCTGGCTCGCTGGCATTCGCCTTCAGTCGCGCACGGTTCTGGTTGTGCTCAATGACCTGGCCCAAGCGCAGATTGGCGATGTGCGGCCTCCCCCGCTGGACGAGCGGGTGGGCCAGGCGTTGGGACTGGATCCCGGCACGGCACTTGCGCGCCCGCGCGGAGTGGGTCCCAGTCTACCCTTTGTCCTCAGTGGCCTGCTCAGGACGGCTACAAGCCGGAGTCATACCTGTCTGGCGCGTCTGTTGGCGCTGCGGGGCCCAGTTCATGCCCACTTGCCCATCTGTGAGTTTATGCAGGTCTTCCAGCTCACGTGGTCGTTCGTGCTGCGGTCGGAGCTGGCGGCGCGCGTGGTGCTACCAGCCTCCGGCGCACGTTGGCCGCCCAGGCTCGTGGGTTCCTGCACGCGTTCCATGCCCAGGCCATGTCCCGATGCGCCAAGGCGGTGGAGGAAGAGCGGTGGGACGCTTGTGCGGTGCCTGTCACCACACAGCGTGCTGTCGATGCGTTGCTCAGCCAGCAACCTCACCTCTTCTTCTCCCAGCCAGCTCCTGCCGAAGAAGGAAGCCACAAGACGCTCTTTCTCGGCGAGGGACAGAGCCATGCGTACCTCACTGGCGCTTCGGTGGAAATGCTCACTCTGCTAGGCGAGTACTTACGTTTCCTTCTTGCCCTGCCCCATTTGGCAGCCGAGGGCATGTCGCGTCTGCTTTCCTTTCTCAAGGCGTTCAACTCGCGCGTGTGCCAGGTGGTGTTGGGCGCTGGTGCGATGCGCTCGGCCGGACTCAAGAACATCACAGCCAAGCACCTTGCTCTGGCCTCGCAGTCGCTCCATGTCGTCCTATGCCTCCTCCCGGGCTTGGAACAGATTTGTACGCGGCACCTAGCCCGGGCCGTGCCGGCGCTGCCGCACGCACCTGCACCGCCTTCCGCCACCCCGATTGCCATCCAACACGAATGGACCAAGTCCGCAACGACTTCACCGAGCACCAGCGCGAAGTGCATGCCAAGCTGGTATCCATCATGGGCGACCGTGTGGCGGTGCATGTACTCTCTCTCCCTCCCCGGCAACGGGCGGGTAGGCAGCTACATGCTGGATCTGTGTCGGGAAACGAGTTTGTTAAGCAAGGTGCTGTGGCGCTACTTGCCTCCCGCCACAGCTGGCGGTATCATGACGGAAGTGTACCTCCTGATCGATCTGCGGTTTGTCGAGAAGCTGCGCGCGGTGTATGCGTCTCTCGTGCCGGCCGAGTACTTGCGCAGATCGAGTTGGAGGTGGCTTACCTTGTAGGCCGAATGGCCCAGCTCAAAGGCGATCCATTTGATCCTACCGTGCGTGTTTGCTTCCCTTTCCCTTTTCCTTTTTCTGTTTCTGTTTCTTTCTTTCCTTTGCCCTTGGTCTTGGCCGTGACAGATCTACTGACTGACCCATCCACAGCAAACCTCCACTTGGATCCAAGAAAAGAAGGTGCTGGCTCGCGCAGGAGGAAGCAGAAGCAGCCGCCCAAGCCCAAGCCCATGCTCACGCTCAAGCTCAAGCTCAAGCGGAGGCCCAAGCCCGCGCCGACGCTCAAGCTGCCGAAGCTCGTGCTCAGGATGAAGCCCAGATCCGGGCCCAGACGACGCCCATCCTCAACCCCCACTCCCACCCCTACCCCAATCCCAGTCTCAATCCCAATCTCCATCCCAATCCCAATCCCATCCCAATCCCAATCCCACTCCCAATCCCACTCCCAATCTCAATCCCAATCCCACTCCCAATCTCAACTCCAACCGCAATCGGAACCCGAGGCTCAAGCCGCGGACGCGGTCCAAGCCGTGCCCGACGACCTCCACTTGCCCCCGAGGCCAAAATGGCATACCAGCCAAGGATAAGAGTCCCCCCCTTCCCAGTGGACAATTACGTTCTCCTCCGCCCTCGTCCCCTCCTCTCCCTCACCCCCCCACACCCAGCCTGGGCAAGTGGTTGAGGCGCCGTTGCGGAGCTGGTTTGCCTCGGCCCAGTCGGGGCTGACCAGCGTGGCCTACACGGTTTCCGCTGGAGTGGGCGTGACTCGCGCCCTGGAGGCGCGAGAGACCGAAAAGGTCGAACCGCACACTACGCGCTCTACCCCCCCGCCCCATCCGCATCCGCCACAACTAATGCGGTGCCCGATCGAACGGACGGTCCAGCTGTTGCTCCGGATGAAGCGGAAGCGATTGCGGGCGAGAAGAGGGCGGACCCAATGGATGGCACCAAGGACGCCCCTCTAACCGCTGCTTCGTCTCTCCCTGTCGCACCGGACCACCCTGGTGCCCTCCCGCCACCACAGGGGGAAGGTAAGCGAGCCGTAGCTGAGCCCCCACCTACGGACGCTACACTTACTTCGGACGCGACGCAGCGGCCCGCGCCTCTCCTCCCTTCTCGTCCCGTACCACCAGCCCCTGCACCCGAGCCTCCCGCCCCGGCGCAGGCACACGCACACGCACAGCCACAGCCACAGCCCACCACCCACATGTACAGCCACAGGAGAAGAAACCACGCATGTCGCTCGCGCAGCGTTTGGCGGAAGCTGCTAAGAAACGAGCGGCACGACGACCCGGTGTGCCGGCCGTCCCAGAAAAGGGTTCGACCCACCCCGAGCCAAGCGGGAACGAGCATAAGGCGCAGCAAGTCATGGTCCCAAGGGCGGGTGAACAACCAATGGTAGACCAGACCAAGGTGGTCGAAGCTAAGGCGGACGAAGCCAAGGCGGACGAAGCCAAGGCGGACGAAGCCAAGCGGACGAAGCCAAGGCGGACGAAGCAAGGCGGACGAAGCCGCGGACGAAGCCAAGCGGACGAAGCCAAGGCGGACGAAGCCAAGGCGGACGAAGCCAAGGCGGACGAAGCCAAGGCGGACGAAGCCAAGGCGGACGAAGCCAAGGCGGACGAAGCCAAGGCGGACGCCAAGGCGACGAAGCCAAGCGGAGAAGCCAGGCGGACGAAGCCAAGGTGGTCGGAACCCAGGCACGAAGCCAAGTGTCGGAACCCAGGCGGACGAGGCCAAAGTCGAACCGGAGACCAAAGATGCTGCAGTTGAAGACGTTGAAGTAGATGAGGCCAAGTCCCACAACGAAGCTGAGCAAGCCAAAATTGAGGAAGGCAATGCCGCCAAAACCAAAGTGGGCCAAACCAGTGTTCCCCCAGCCCAAGCGAGCGAAACTACGCTTGACGAAGTCAAGGTTGGCGAAATCAACGTTGAGGAAGTCAAGGTCGAGAAAGCCAATGCTGAGGAAGCCGAGGTTGAGGGAACCAAGGTCGATGTGAAAGCCGAGGCTGAGGAAGCCGAGGTCGAGGAAGCCGAGGTCGAGGAAGCCGAGGTCGAGGAAGCCGAGGTCGAGGAAGCCAAGATTGAGGAAGTCAAGGTTGACGAAGCCAAGGTCGAGACAGCCGAGGCTGATGGAGCCGATGTTGAGGGAGCCAAGGATGAGGAACCCGAGGTTTACAAAACCGACGTTGTTGACGAAACCGAGCTCGACGAAGCCAAGACCGAGGAAACCAAGGCCGAGGAGACCAAGGCCGAGGAAATCACGGCTGAGGAAACCAAGGCCGACGAGCCCCAGGGCAATGAACCCATGGCTGTCCAAGCGGTGAAGGATGGCCAGGCTCCTACTGAGTCCCAGATGGAGGGCCAGGAGGGCAAGTTGACAGAGCCCGTCGACAGCACGCTGGAACGGGTATCTGTCACTGCGCCCCTGTCCTCCACCGGAGACGATCCCACGTCCCCCCTCGCTGCCTCGCCACACCCCTCCGCTCCAGCCCCCACATGCGAACCTGACGGCGCCGCGTCTGAGCTGGCCGAGGCGGGGCTGACGACCGCCGAGCCAGAACCCGAGCCAGACCGGTCGCCGGAGCAAATCCCAGACCCGCATGTTGGTGTTGTCGCTTCCCCCCGATCCCACCCGAGACGGCGCAAATTGGTCAGCTCGATACCCCTCGTCCCCTGCTGATGACGACGTCACTGTTGCTGCCATGTTTGACTCGCCCTCGCCCACCCTCGCTCGGGAGGGGGGAACAATGGCGCCTGATGCGGAAGATGCGGAGGATGCGGAGGATGCCGTCGAGGCCGGAACCCCTGCGCGTCCCTCTGAACTTACCGAGACGATGGATGGGGACCCTACTGCTACTGCCACCGCTACTGCAGTTGTGGACGCCGGTCCTGTTCCTGTTCCTGTCCTGTTCCTCCAGCCTAGTCGCCCAACGAGGCCGACCGCGTCGTCTCCCCAGTGGAGGAAGACACGCATGGCACCAAGATTGCGCAGCGCGACCCGCCAACCCCTTGAGCCAATCCGGATCGTCTCCCTCTGGCCGTGATCTGAGCTCGGATCCGGGATGGGCCGCTACGAGAAGGAGCAAATGCCTATGCCTATGCCAAAGCCCAAGCTAAAGCCAAAGCTAGCGGTTAGCCCGGCTGGCTGTTGTCCTACCAATGCGTCAGCTCGCAGCGGAAGAGCGCGGCTGGAGAGAAAATAAAATGCACCAATGTCATTACGAACAGACCGGAACGGAACGATTTATGGAGAGAGGCAGAGAGCAACTGAGCCACGCGTACGCTTACTTTACCTGTACCGTGAAGCATGTGAAGCTGGAAAGGAGATGGATGAGATGGGTGCGGGTATCACCGGTCACCCTTGCCTCGAGGAGATGATGGATGTCGATGAGGCGGCAGGGCGGAGCGGCAAGACAATGTTTTCACCGGGATTGATAGCTAGGAAGGTGGGATCGGTGTCGGCCGGGCTGTGGCTGCGGCTGTGGCTGTTGGGGCGCGGGAGTGGCAAGGACCGAGCAAAGTGGACGTGCCAGTCGCGGCAGGCCTGGCCAAGGCGGTGGAGAGACCGGCGCGCCTCATCGGGGTCGCCGACAAACGTAGCCCAGTGAATGGCCAAGGCGACGGGCGGATGCACTGGTGGGTCCTGGTTCTGGTTCTGGTTCTGGTCCGTGGCAGGCTCCGGCGTCGGCGCAACCGGACGGGTGAGGTCCATCAGACGGAAACACCGCACAGCGTCCTGCGGGGTCATGTGGTTGGCTGCCGTGACGCCCTCGTGCACGCCACAGGGGAACGGGGACCAAGCCTGCGGGAAGGGGTCCAAGCCTTTGAGGAAGCTCAATGTGGCACCCACGCTGATCGGGAGCATATTGAGATCGGGAGGACCGAGACGGGTTGCAATCTCCTCAAATGCCGGGCAGTGGGGGTACTTGTCTTGCGCTCGTCGTCTCCTGTTGCGCAAGGTACCACCGCGTCGGATACGGGAGCCGGTCACGGTCACAGCCCTCTCGCCCGTAGGATGCAGCGGGGTAAGAGGCACAGGCTCCGAGAGGGAACCGTCGATGCCCCCGGGGAAGACGAGGGCTCGGAAAGACCGGTAGTGGAGAAACTGAGGCGAGGGGGGGCATGCGTAGGCGTAGGCATAGGCGTGTGTGTGGCTGAGAGATGGGAAGCATGAGGACTGGCGAGCACGGGAGGCTCCCCGATATCTGACGAGGCCAAACTTTCCGTGTGCAAAGAAGTGGTGCGCTGTCGATCCTGGCGCAGCCGAGCAAACGAAGGTTTCGGCAGCGAAAGCGATTGTGAATACTCCTCCCTGAGGGGTTAGATGGTCTTTCTTCTTCGGTGTACTGAACGACGTGCGCGACGTAAGAACTCGTTTCACCTTCGTCTCGACAAGATGAGAAAGGTTCTTGCCACCCAAACTAGGCGCCGCTGTTTGGCTACGAGGAGGTTGACGTAGGGTGGATCCGACCGGGGGCGAATCACTTTCGGTCTCGTCCTCCTTCTTGGCTGTGGCCGGGTCGTGGAACTGGAAGCCAGTATCGCCGGCGAAAAAGGCCCGGAAACTCTTTCCTTGGTCATCGGCCGAGGTCGGGGGACGAGAATAGGTGATGTACCAACTGCTCCACAAGGTAGAATCTGCATCGAACCCTGCTCGGCCAGAACCGTGCTGGGCAGGGGTACAAGTGACCTTGACGGTTACCTGTGCCTCCTCGGCCTCCACGGCCCCCTCGGCCACGTTCTGCTCCCTCATCCCCACATTCTTTTCGGCAAAAGGGAAAGAGAGCACCGCCTCATCCCACCAATCGCACTCGAACACCGTCTCCTCCTCCAATCCGTGGTCCACCAGCGAGGACAGGAACCACGCCTTGTTTCCTAAGGGGACAAAAAACTTGACGCTGGTCCCGTTGGCAGCAAGGAGAGCAGCGATCGAGTCAAAGTCCAAATGGTCGTAGTGGGAATGGGAAATGAGCACCAGGTCAATTGGAGGCAAGTCCTCCACGGCGATCGGCACCTCGAGGGACCGACGCGGACCAAAGCGCTGCGTGGGCGAACAGCGCTCAGAGAAGATGGGGTCAAAGAGCAGTCGCAGCACCCCGCCCTGCCCGCCTTGGGGCGACGGGACGGGCAACTCGAGGAGCACGCTCGCATGGCCGATCCACGTCGTCCGCGTCTCGTCGGGTGCAAGAAAGGTAGGCCAAGAGGATGGGCTGGGTGGCGACGGGCTGCATCGCCGGCTCCTGCAGCGGCGGGGTGAGCGACAAAGGTGACGGCTTTTCGTCCTGGTCCCAGCTCGGGCGAGCACTAGAGATGGGCGACTCGATCCATGTGCCGGCCAGGTCTGCTTCGCCGTCCAGCGTGCTTGCGGGAGGGGTGGGGGCAGCGGATGTGCAGCAGGCGAGGTGCCGCCGCCCCACTGGAGGCCAGACCAGACCTGGAGGGGGCTGGGGTGGTGCCAGCTGCGCCAAGGGTTGCGGAAGCCAATGCGGACCGCATGCACGGCGGCCGTGTAGCGGGTGGTGTTGGGCTGGGCGGCACGGCGCACGACGGGGGAGCTGCCGGGGGAGGGCGGGCCATCCAGCTGGCCAGCCCCAGCGCGGGCGCCGGCAGCCATGGCGCGGCGGGCAGCGTGACGTGGTGCGGCGGCGGGGCGTCGTAGAGCTGCGGCGCAAAGCGGAGGGAGTATGTGGGATGCGAGGCGGGGGCAAGCGGCCGCGCAGGGGGGCCGTCGCCGTCGCCGCCGCCCATTGGGTGCTGGGTGCGGGCTGCGGGCTGCTGGCTGCGGCGGTGGTGGTGGTGGTGGTGGTGGTGGGGCGTGATGGGCGCCGAGGAGCCGACTTGGTGGTTATCTGCGAAACCTCGACGGCGAGTTCCGCACACTGGCCCTCCGCCCGCCTGCCAAGCCAAATCGTCGACGTCGGCAGTCGCCCATCGATCAAGAACCAATTAACTAACCATGAATCATTTAAGGTCGAGACCGCTCAGTTACTAGCGCTTGTGGCCCGATCCAAAAATTCTGCCGGCTCAGCTCCACGTGCTGGACTCCCACCCGGCCCCACCACACCAGTGTCGGATGGGTCAGGCTGGGCCGCCTGCCCCGTCTCAGCCGATCTTCAAGCTTCACTGCGTCTCGACCGCAAACCCTTCAATGGCACCTCCAGCTATGGCTGCCATCGACTGCCATATACCATGGCCGGGAAACAGCAATAACTCAATTGCTCGGATAGGTGCAAATCGCAACCCCCCCAGGAAGACAGCGAGGGCACAACCCCAAACGCCCAATCCAACCGCGCTGCATAGTATTGCATGGCAGTCAGTCAGTGGTAAGGATATTACATGTACCATGTACCACCGCCAAGGCACGCATGCACCCTCATGCACGCCTGCACCATGCACCGTGCATCAAGGTGTCGGAACCATAGCAACGGCCCAACTTAGGAACAAACGAGTACCAAGAGGTATGGATATGGATATGAATATGGATGTCATGGGGCGAGCCCCGAGACGGAGCCCGCGGAATTTAGGGGTGAAAGCCCTTGGACATGGCATTAGAGTTACATCCGTTATGTCCTGCTTCAGATCCTGGTTGGACCGATCAGAGCGGGTGTAGAGGCAAGGGAGAGACCCTCTAGTTTGGGTGGCTACCTGCGTGCAAAGGACGCAGCTCAGACCCTCCGAGGTAGGAGCCGCGTACGTAGGTCGTAAGGCCAATTGAAGGGGTCCAGGATCTCCGAAGTTACTCTGTTCCTCGCGGCGTTACCACACTCGGTACGCTGTAGTAGGCCGGAACAGACAGGGTCCTAAAGAATAGCACGCGCTACTGATAGTAACTAGTAACCGCCGCTTGCAGAGTGGTGGATGTGAGCCGTAAATTCATAAGCGTAAGGGTGAAGAGTGGAGAGGAAAGTCGGGGGGAAGATGTGGGTTGGGCGGTGAGGATCAGCGCCAGCAAGCCTCGGACCGGGCTGCTTATACCGTAAAACATCAGAACAGGCATCAACAGAAGGAAGGGAATCTACAGTAGTAAGGGATAAAGGGCGGCCTGTTCTGCCCATACTGCGATCTACTGTTTGGCGCAGTATACTAGATGTGGGGTTGTACCAGGACTGCGATCCGGTGGGCCGCAGTCAATGTGGGGTTCTGTCAAGACCGGGCGCCGCAGATAGTGTCGCGGGGCTGGCGTGTGCTTCGATGAAAGTTCTACGAAATGCGGGGCTCGGTGTTCGGAGATGACCGGAGCACCCCATAACAATGGATATGGATATGGATATGGATATGGATATGGATATGGATATGGATATGGTATGGATATGGATATGGAGGCGAACGATGAGGCCTGTCTGTGCGGAGGGGAATGATGTCGACGCATATTTGGTCGTTGATCTACCATCATAGTGCGAACACGAACCGCCCCAGGACGATGGAAAAGCCCCCAGGTGGTGCGGAGGGACACCAGACTGAACGACGGCTACGAGCGAACGACCGTGGTGTTGGCACAAGAGTTGTGTGGACGATACCATGAAGATACCACGAAGAGGCCATGACAAGGCCACGAAGATACCATGAAGAGGCCATGAAGATACCACGAAGATACCACGAAGAAAGATACCATGAAGAGGTATGACGAGGCGGGCAAGATGAATTCGGATTCGGATTCGGATTCGGATTGGAAAAGTGGTAGCTAGTAGAAGGGCAAACTGCGATGTGCAAGAGAAAAAATGAAGGGGGGGGGGGGGCGAATGTGCAGTGCAGCAAGACTTGAAAAGACATGGAATGAGGATGCAGGTTCAGGTGCAGGTGCAGGTTGAGATGCAGGTTGAGATGCAGGTTCAGGTGCAGGTTGAGATGCAGGTTCAGGTGCAGGTGCAGGCCGGGGGCACAAGCACAACAACAGGAACTGGGGAGGAAACAGGACGAGGGGAAAAATGGGAGGCGGGAGGAACGCAACGCGCACCCTTTCCCCATTGCACTGTGCCTTTGGGCTGTTGGGGGGGGGGGGGTACTAAAACGCGGTCAAGGCCCACCTTCTCGACGGACGCAACTTATGGGGTTCGACCTGGCCCAACTCGACCTCGTTACCGACATCTTCCTCGCCCCGTTCGTTGTAGGACAAGTCTTCGTAATTGTGCCAGCGGCTCTTGGCCGACGGGCCGGGGGACAAGTACTCTTTATCGAACTTAGCGCGGAGCTGGGTAGCGTAAAATTTAAGTTTGCCCCATAGGCCCTCGGGCGGGCGCGAGGGTAACTTGGGCTTGACTTCGAGCGCGGCAAAGTTGCTCATGCTCAAGCTGGCTAGGGTAGCTGTATTCCCCAAGTGACCTCGTCGGGTAGCGTCCATGGCTTCTTGGTACTCGTGCAACGCCTTTGCGCGTGACTCGTCGTACACCCGTCCCACGGCCCCGATCTTACCTGCCGTCTCGAACATGACGAGCACGAGCAAGATGGCAGAATGCACACCAAGGTAGTGCACCGTGCGCCAGTTGGCCTTGATGGGCAAACAGAGGAACAGGGTGGCGGCTAGCACGCGCGCCAAGATACGTGAGTTGGTAGAGAACCACGCGGATCCGTGCAGGTCCAGGCTTTCGTGCAGACACGCAATCACAGCGATGCTCAATAACGCAACGGCTAAGCCGCCAGAATAGTACCACAATGTGCCTTGGTCTACCGTGTCGTTGGCAATCAGCTTGGGGATCACCGAGGACAGCACAATCACGCCCCCGCACAGGGGCGCGTGAATGTTGGTGAATTGCAGCGCATGGTGGTAGTGTCGTCGGAGAGCATGCACAAACGTACGTGAGCCATCCGCGTCAAAGTAGATCCAGGCCAGAAGGAAGGAGTTGATAATCGTCAGTGACGACCGACCAAACAGCACATCCCATCCAGCGTGGCCATGGTCGGGGTAGATCCCCGTATAGGCTGAGTTCATGATGGTTTCGCCAATGACCAGGATGGTGAACAGCATGAGGCGCTCTGCCATGTGCTCGACGGATTGAGCTGGGAAGTAGAAGTGGCCGCGGCCCCGTTTGGCAATCTTATGCAAGCCTTTTTGCGCTGCAGCCAGACCGAAGCGGAGGAAAAAATCAAGCAAAACGCCAACGACTGCAAGAACCATGACGGTGGTTGGGTCCTGGCTGAAGGCAAGCGGAAGAAAACAGACTGTGCAAACGACCGTGACGCAAAATTGAAGAAGCAGGGCGGCGCGAAAGTTGGGCAGCCGTAAAGCGTACCCACCCAGGATGCACAGCTTGAGAAGACGTGCGGTGAGCCAAAAACTCATAGCACCTTGAAGGAAAGAATGCCAGTGTTCAGCAAAGTAGTAGGGACCAAACATGTGTGCTTCGGGATCCGGGACAGGCTCTTCCACTGCTCCCTTGGCACCCTCCGCCCTAGAGATGAAAGCATGTCCTACAAATCGGGTAAGAAGACGCACAGCTTCCTCGGTCGCAGCCGAGCCTTCTCCCTCTCCACCCTCGCTCTCGCCCTCTTTGGAGAAGGTAGCCACCTTTACCCCGCTGGCATTGGAGATAAAGGCGTTGGAGAGAATCATCATAGCAACAAGGTACACCCGCTGGAAAATATCGTCGCTGCCACTTTGGTTGATGATCATACGTTGGTCCAGCCACAAGGTCCAGGCGAGGAAAAACGTAATGGAGAAGATGGCAACCTGGATGGCGCGCGTAGGTGCCTCCATGAGAGAGTCCGATACCTTGTGGACCATAGCGACGGCTACCAAGTCGAAAAACAATTCGGTCCGGGCCGGCGCCCGCTCGCTGGTTTCCCCAAAGTAGTGAGACCCATGCACCCATTGTCGGATCATGGGGGGCTTGAATAAATGCGCCAGCTTGATCGGCACATCCGGCCCCATCTCCGCCACGTATTTGCCCGAGGAGGAATGGGCACGGTCAAAGTAGGCTTCTTGCTTGGTTTCGTCTTCGTGCTGTTCAATCGGGTGGCCGCCACCTTCCCTCTCGCAATCCTCATCGACCGACTGGAAAGGGAGGACATTGACAACGTTGGCGTCAGCGTCGGCGTCGGCGTCGGCGTCGACATGAGCGCGCGACTTTTTGGTGCTCTTGGAATAAGTCAAAGCATCGGTGCTGGTGCTTGCGGTCATCTCCTCGTACGTTGGCGTCACAGTCGCGACGCCCTCGTCATTGCGACTGTGGTGGCGGTGATGGGTTGGACCGAGAAACTCGGAGCTTTCCTGGGCCGACAAGATGTAGCCTGCTGACAGGTTGGGCTCGAGCGACTCATGCTGAGCTGGATCGGAGGGCCCATCAGGAAAGAGGCGTGTGGGCTGGGTACGGCGGGAGCGCTGGGCACGACGAGAGGTAGGCCGCCGAGAGGCATGGGAGGGAGAGGAGGCGAGACCAATGTCGTGTCGGGGCGTGCCGGTGTCGCTGTTGCTGTTGCTGTTGCTGTTGCTGTTGCTGTTGCTGTTGCTGTCGCTGTCGCTCAGGCGCAGGTCGGCGTCCGGAGGGGCGAGGGCATGGGAGGCGGCATGGGCAACGTGGCCGAGGGCGGCGCGGAGGTGGGTGGGATGGCGGCGGGGAGGCGAGGCCGGTGGGGACGAGGAGGGCGGGGGCGAGGAAGAGGAGGCGGGGGCGGGGGCGAGCGGGTGCTGGCCAGGCGGGATGGGTGTGGTGGCGGTGGCGGTGGGGGTGGGGGGGACAGAGGCGACCACATGCTGGTGGCAGCAGCACACGCAGCCGAGGGGGCAGCGGTGGGAGGTGGGAGGTGGGAGGTGGGAGGTGGGAGGGGGAGGAGGTGAGGTGGGAGTGCTGCGGACGCATCGTCGGGCCTCCGGTTCTCGGCAGTAGCACTTGCACTAGCACTCGCACTTGCACCCTGCCGCACCCTGCCCACCACCACCACCCAGCCGCTGGCCAGTGCGGCGCGCCATCACATGTGACACGCAGGAGGCCGCTGGGCTTGGCCGCTGGGAAAGCGCACTCCGTCCCAGCGCCACACACACCCCCGCGCCACCCACCCGACAGCTGCCCTTCCCCGTCACATGGCACATCCTCACACACCTCACTATCACTCTCCCTGGTTTACTACACTGCCCCTATGGTTCAACATGCGCAGCGTGCGGTCGATTCACATCTCACCGATCCTCCTCCCGCATCGCAGGGCCAATGGAGGCAATGCTTGGCACGTGTGTCACATGTCACCACGCCAGATCTCCGATCTCACAGGCCGACACGACCGCTTGGGACCTCCTGGTCTCCAATCACATGTCCATGTCACAAGTCACACCTTGCCAGCGGCCACACGCCAGGCGACCAGCCCCGACCCAGACCCATATTTCCACAGCAGAACCATACCGAAGCGGCAGACAACCGACCCATGACAGTGGTGAACGTTAAACCCTCGCTTTGCTAGAGTGTGGCTAGGGAACGCTAGGCTATGGGCAACACGAAAGATGAGCTTCAAGGCATGCAAGAAGGCAGGGCAGGCAGCCACAAGTCCTTCAAGCAAGCTCCATTGCGGAGGACAACACAACAAGGAAAGCAGAGGCGCACCTTCAAGGCGTGCAAGAAGGCAGGGCTAGTCAGCCACAGCTCCTTCAAGCAAGCTGAAGGGAAAAGACAAGAGCCAAAAAAAGCAAGCAAGTCGGAACAGACAAAAAGGGGTGGCAGCCCGCGCAAAAGGGGCGAATCACCCGAACCAGCGAGCGTCACCGATCCATTGGAGAGAGTGCAGGTGAACCCTAGCACTACCCTCGAGCACGGTTTGGGCAAGAAGAGATCGAATCGAATCGAATCGAAGAATATATAAAACACCAAAAACGTAGCAGGCGAATCCGTTCGGCTGGACAGCATTGCATCGTACAGCAATAGCCATGCCACCATCCAGATCCACATGCCACATGGCAAGGCAGACAACGGGCAGGTTAAAGCAGCAATCCGGCAGCAGCCCCGGCGACCAACATGACAGCACCCGCCCGCACCGCCTTCTGGCCCGTCGCTCCGTCCGTAGCAGCAGTCGAGCCGGCCTTGGCGGCAGTCGCCGCGGCCGCCGAAGCCGACGCACCCGACGGCCGCCGAACCGTAGCCAACGAAACCGACGAAGCCGACGCTTCCAGCACCGAAACACGCGAAGCATATTTGTCGGCCAACATCGACATGGACGGGTCGGCCGAGGCCGAGGCCTGGGCATACAGGGACGAAGCCTTGGCCTTATCCTTGGCCAGCCTGGACTCTATCGTGGCCAATTCCTGGGCCGCGTCCGCCGATAGCGTCGACAAGATCCCGGCGCCCTGGGAGGTGAGGGTGCTGAACACGCCCTCTGCATCCGACTTGACCGTCGTAAACACGCCCTCTGCATCCGACTTGACCGTCGTGTACATGCCCAAAGCATCCGACTTGACCGTCGTAAACACGCCCGCTGCATCCGATGTGAGCGAGCTGAATTCGCCCACGGCCACGGAGGTGACCGTCGAAGCAACGCCAGCGCCCTTGGAGGTCAAATGGCTAAACACGCTTTCCGCGCCCGCGACGATACCGCCGCAACCGAGGTAATGTCATTGCCGATGGCCGAGAGGATATTCGGTTCTACCAGTTCAACAAGGAACGGATTAAGGATTAAGGATGGTGGATTGTCCGGATAGGGCACAATTCAGCATCTCAGCACGTTGAGCAATGGGCTAGGAGGGGGGGGAGTGCGCAGAACACGTACCGCGCTTGATGACGAAGCGAGGTGCAGCGGTCGCCTCGGGGCCGGCGGCAGCGTTGGCCATGACAACGGCAGCGACGAGGGAGAGAAGAATAGCGGCGTTGGTGTGCATGGCGAAGCTCGATTCGATAATGGGCGCGACGAGGGGTGGGGGGAGGTGGCGGTGCAGAGAAGAGAAAGATAAAGAAAAAAGAGTGGCGAGGAGTGGGTTATAGGCACCGCAGTTGCTAGCCAACTTGGACTTGTAAAGGGCATGCTGGGACGACGGCCAAGCACCTAGGTGGGGCAGGAGGATGTTCGGTGTGTGTGGGTCAGATACAGTTCCGGGGGGAAGGCAGGAGTGCCAGCTGGTGCTGAGCGGCGGTCACCCGGCGGGGAGGCACAGCGCCCATCTGATGCGGATGCGGAACGGGAGCAGGGGGGCAGTGGGGCAGACATGGACCCTGGGCGTCTGCAACCTTGCACTCCCCACGTGGCAGCAGCCCTGCGTGGGATCGCCCATTTCCACGACAATCCAGACAGGCACAGCGGCAGTGCTTGCCCATTGGCACAGGCGCTGTGGCAGGCGGAGGGCACCCATCTGCGTCACATGACATGTGATGTATGTGATACACGTCACCGCCTGAATTTCTTACGCCTCACCGGTCACCTGAAGCTCAGCTGTGAGGCGCGTGAGGATTCGCCTGATTCCCCGCACGCGTAGCCAGGGCAGGCGAGCGTACACTGTACACTGGCCTGGCTGCCTAGGTCCACAGCCTGGGAATGCGGCCCGGCACGGCCTCCCACAGCAGCATTGTGGATTAGACGTTGGACGTTGGCGGGCAATTAACAATTTAGCAATTAATGAGCAACTCCCACTCGGGTACCAGGGTGCGAACCGAGCAGGCCACAGTTTTCAGTCGCAATCATTAATCGACGAGGAGACCACCGTGCCTACGGCAGGTTGGGTAGAGTAGGCGCATCGAGAGGTCGGGGTAACGGACGGCGTTCAGTCTCTTCCATATTAGTCCTGAAGACTAGAGATGCGTTCCGTAACGACCGATTCGGTCCGGCATTGGAAGTTGCCATGGGACCCACTAGTCCGAGCCAGACACCGTTCATCCGCTCACCACGGACGTCTGGAGCAACGGCAGTAGAGTAGTGAGCGCTGGACCGCACCGCCCACGAGCCTATGGCCCTGGGTCAGGCTATGGTCTACCTCGGTGGGTTTGGGTTCTGCACGTCCCACTGCACCGACGCAAAATTAAACGCCAACTGCGTGCTACTGGCTTGCGACCGGTGCACCAAGCACACATATAAATCACTAGAGATGCTAATGTACTATGACTCCATCTTCGTGCCGCGAAGACGCTGGGCGCCCGCGTCCTAGTCCTAGTCCCCCGACGCGTGTAGCTCAGCCTGAACAGGATGCGGTCCTCGGCGTACGATAATGTAAAGGTTTAACCCTTTAGAGCCTGCCTGTGGCTCTGCCTGAGGTGGACGATCGACGACGCCCCAACCCTACGCGCCGCAGCCAGCACACAAAAACTGCCACGCTGCGATCCCAGGCACCCCGTCGACCTAGTAAAGCGCTGTCTCTATACACCACTTGAGCGCGTGCCCCAGAGGGGGGAGGGGCACGCCAGCACCGCCAGCTGCGACTGCGACTGCGAATAGAGGTAGAGATGAGGGTACCGATTCAAGCAAAAACAACTAGATAACGGGCGAGGGCGAGGGACTGGCTTCAGAGTAGGCGGGTAGAGAGGGGGACGCGGGGGGGGCGACCGAAAACAGATTTAAGGCGCTGCGGGGGGGAAGTTGCGGGGAGGCAGCCATGATGCGATGCGATCGGGTGGAATTAAAGATGGAGTACGTGACGCTAAGCCAAGCCAAGGCGGAGAGCAACGAGCGACCGGTCGAAGGTCGTACGGTCGAAAGTCGAAAGGTCGGACCCAACAGGGTCGACGCGTCTCGGGAACGGCCACGGTACCGTCCTGGCGTTGAAATACGTCGGGGTCAAACGCGAGAGGCGAGGGGAACGGAGCGAGTGGGTTTGTACGCGGTTGGACAGAGAGAAGGAAGACGGGGGAAAGGGTGAGCAAAACGTGGAGAACGAGGAGAGCGAGGAGAGCGAGGAGAACGTGGAGAACAGGGAGAAAGATGGGCAGGACAATGGGCAGGACGGTGGGCAGGACGAGAGGGTGGGCTTGGTCAATCGTTGTCCTCATCATGGTGAAGCGTAATGCACTCAAAGCCCGAGAAGGGGTTGTTCGAGTCGGGGGTGAACCGAGCATCGCCCTGGGTGCCAGGGAGATGATCCAGGGCCAGACCCTGCGTGCTGTTCAGCGGCAGAGGCGCCAGTCCCGAAACGGACGAAGCAGCGGAAGCCGAAGCCGAGGCTGACTTGAACGGATCGGCAGCGGCGGTACGAGCCTGTTGGGCCTCGAGGGCGGCAAGGACCTCAGCGGGCTTAGGGGGCAAAATTGGTGGTTGTCGGTTGCGCAGCAAGCCCCAGTTCAGCGAGGCAAACCAGCGGTGCTCTTTGACCTCCGACGCGCCCGAAACCGAACCAAGACGGACAGTCTCGTCCTTGATCAGGAGTTTCTTGATCAAACTCTTGCCCGCCAGGGACAGCGTTGGGACGGAATGACCGGGAGAGGACTCGGGGAAGACCACGTCGCGCTTAAGCACATTGGAAAATGTGCCGTTGCGCGAGGAGCCTTTGAATGGTGTCGTGGCATACACCATTTCGTAAATCAAGATCCCCAGCGTCCACCAGTCCCCGCCGAGGTGTGACCACAACCCTGAATCACTTCGGGCGCAATTACTCTTCGGTACCGACAAAGAATTGGTACGCATGTCGCCAATGCAAGATCGTGTGTCGACCAAGGGCACACTGGTGGGTGTCGCTTGCCGGATCGCAGCTGGCGCACCGCCAGGAGGACCGGCACGGGCGGACAAGTCAAAGTCGAGAGCATCACGTGGCCACTCGTGCAACAAAATGTTCTCTGCTTGAGATCGCGGTAGATAAAGCCCATTAGATGGAGGTACTCCAGCGCGGCTGTCACTCGGCCGCATAAAACTTGGCGTCCTCCTCCGGTAGACATTTGCCCGGCAAGGATTGCAGCCACGGAAGATTCGCCGCCAACACAGTACTCCATACAGAGGTAGAGGTACTCTTCCGATTGAAAGCGTGTAGAGCGTGACGATAAAAGGATGGTTGAGCGACGCAAGATCTCCTGCTCGGCCATAACGCGCTTAATTTTGTTGCGCTTGATCACTCCTTCTGCTCAGAACTGTTTACCCGACTCCAAGTCAGTATCTGGCGCTTAAATCCCCCCCCCACACACACGCATTTAAAAGAAAAAAAAACGTACCTTTCATGGCAAAAGCTTCTCCAGTTCTCGACTTTCTTTTCCTGCACAAGATAGACCTTGCCCACGTCCCCTTGCCCAGGAGCTTAATCTTATTGAACGAAACCGGGGCCCACCTCGGCCGCGCAAACCTTGATTGCGGAGGTCGAGTGGTGCGGCGTCCTACACCCGGCGGCATGGGGATGCGCGGTCGCGCCAGAACCTGGACGCAGAGGAGGTCGAGGCCAAGCCGGGCAGGTGGCCGACCGAAGAAGAATGCGGTTTGGCCGGCACGGGAGCGGGCGAGGAAGGTGAAGATACAGGACTAGCCTGCGAGGGTGAATTGATGTGAAGCAAAGCCAACCACGATCCCAAAGACCCCTTGCGTTTGGGACGCACGGCGGCACCCGCCCTTAGTGTCTTTGTCGCGCCCACGCGACGCCAATGCAACAACCCGCCAAGCGAACTAGTACTGCCTCCCGATGTCGCACCTCCTCCTGGCGTTGGAGTAGCAGGAGCAGGGGCACTGGGTAAACTCCCGTTTGATCCGCCGCTCGATACCTGCGCCGGCGAGGAGACTGAGTTGTTTCGCTTCAACAGGGACGGAGTGGGTACCGAGGGCCCGGAACGCGAGCCCGGACGGGACGTCGGGCGCGAAACAGAGCGTAAAAAGCTTCCCGTGTTGGCTTTCTTGTGTGGTTCAAAGTCTTGGGAACTAAAACTGAGCGCATGCCGTTCATCGGGACGTTGGACCCCTAAACGTGGGCCAACGCTGCAGATCGTTCTCTGACCCGGTCCAGCAGGTGCCAGGGAACCGGTCGTGCCCGGCAGTGTCGGAGGAGGGGTGCCAGTTGCGTGGACTCGTTTGAGGAGAACGGAAGAGAAGAATGGAGTTGGGCAGTGGGCGACAGAAGGACTAACGGACCAAGCATCTCCACTGTCCTCATCATGCGGGGCCGACCCGGAGGACTGGCAGTGCGGGTGGTGTAGGAGAAACCTGGGGCGTGGGATCGGCCGACTGGGTGGCAGCAGCGCCAGTGGCGGCATGGAAGATGCGCATCTGTTCTTCGTGGTTGTTGGCACTGGGGAAGATAGGATGCGAGCTGGGCAGGTAGGCCAGGTGCTGGGCAGTGGACTGCTCCGCGGACGAGACTGGGCTGGGCGTGTCGGAGGAAGTGCCGGTGCTGGAGGTGGCAGGGGAGGCGAGGGTTGAGGGCGGCTGAGAGGGCGGGATGGCAACAGCCCTGTCGTGGTAAATGGGCGGCTGGAAGGCGGGAGCGTCGTTGGTGAGCATGTGGGGGGGATGCCATCACTGGTTTGGGAGGCGCTGCGAACGGGGGAGGTCCGCTTGGACAAGCCCAAACGGAACGCACGCTTGCGATTGGGGGTGCTCCCGCTGGACGGGGTAGTAGCACCAGTGGGTGAGGCCGGCGATATGGGGAGATGACGAGTGCGGGGGGACGCCGCGAGGTTGTGCGGGGGCCTGGGGTGGCTGCTGGGCGCCCAACTGGTGGTGGTGGTGGCGATGGCGAAGGCGGTGGCGGTGGCAGTGGAGGCAGCCGAAAGGGCGACGGAGAGAGAGACGGAGATGGGGGCGAGAGATGGATGGATGAGCAGCAGACGGCGGGAGCGGCCTGGGGCGGCGGGCACTGGCGCAGAGCGGGCGCATCTGGCACGGCAAATTCGCCGTTGGATACGCGATGCACCAGGGCGGATAGCATGCAGCATGCGATCCCGTGCCCACACTGGCCGGCGCCTGGCTGCCGGAGCACACAGCGCTGGTGCTGGCACGCGCGGGGGCAGCATGCATGCAACCCCATGCATCAGGCACCGTACCGCGTGGGCCTGGCACTGCCCCTGGCCGCACTAGCACGCTCTGGGCGCGGCTGCTGTTGTGCGGCTGCTGCGCCTGGGCGCAGCGGAGGCAGAGATGGCGATGACGCATGCGCATCACGCACTGCGTGCGTTTCAAATTGAAGTGGCCGCGACCAGGCGGGCCAAGCAGTGCCCTGCTGTGCCCGCCTGGGCGCATGGCAGTGCCACCAAATCCCCCTGTTGGCGGCAGCTGCTACAACCTCCACCCTGTCAAGCAATTGCTTATCCAATTCCATTCTCCACTCGCCCAGATCACTATCGAGTATCCATTATCGCTCGCCGGTGCATGTGACCAGCGGTGTTCAACCGAAGCTCAGCTTATTCAGCGTAATCGTAATCGATAATCCATCCAATCTCGTCACATGTCACCGGCACCGGAGATACAGCTTACAGACGTCTTCTCTGAAATCTCGGAGGCTGAGGCCGAGGCCAGAGACCAGGACCGGGGACCAAGATTCAAGCAAAAGCGTCTGAAGCCATGGCATCGATCATCGATTCGGTGAGTCCGGGGCTGTTTTATTCATTCCGATAGGACGTTGGGCCCAATGCACCGCCCCGCTTGCGTGTGCCTGGCCTTCAGCCTTAACCAAGCCCCGCCAGTACCCCGCCTCGCCCTCGCCACCCTCGGCAGGCTCCGCCTGAGGACAGCTGTTGCATGTTACAGGCAGCTCAGCGTGAGGCCTGCGCACTGAGCCTGAGCCTCAGGACTCAGCCCGAGCTGAGCAGCGGCTGAGCACCTGAGCCTAGCCAGAGGGTGCCGGCCGGAGTGCTCAGAACTCTAAATCTCAGACTGGGTACTAGTACTGCGTGCAGTGGGCAGTACGTCAGTAGTACTGCGTTGGCGTAACATGTGACGTCACATGTGCCGGTCGTTGGTGACCGGTGACAAAGTGACTGGTGACAGTGACTAGTGCTCGCGCTCACATTCGCACCTGCCTATGCCCCCACCTGCCCCCACGCACCCCCAGCCAGCAGCTCTGTGTGATGAAATTGAGATCCCATTTCAAATTTCACGTGCCATGCATGTCACGGGCATGGCCCCCGTTCCATGTGCATCACATGTGATGTCCCATGGACCGTGCCCCATGCATCGGCAGGGCCAAAGCAGTCTAAGCGCTTAGCTAAGCAGCCAAAGCATCCGATTTGGGATCATTGATCGCCATGCATCATCCACCAGCATCCGACCGACCACCACCCAGGCCCACCGTCGACACCCCCATCAGCCCTTTCTCCTCACGCCCACACCCCCACACCCGTGTCAAGCAATGCTCGACCGGGCACCAGCTCCACTTTGGTCTATGAATGCTCGGAACCACATACCGAGTAATCGCGCAAAGACATGGCAGGCCGGCCGTTGTGCTTCTTCTCGAGACCTGAATGAGTACTTGGTAGTAGTATAACCTACAAACACCACTTAGTATCACGGACCCCATCTGGATTATGGTATCCACGATATCAATCGTGCATGTATCACGGCATGCACTTTCAGGATTGCGATACCCAGGTAGCACGTCCCGCAGAGTGGCAGTGTTATACCGGGTTATTATTGCTAGTAGGACTAGTAGTAGGGAGATATATGCAGAACGTCAAAGATGACAAGTTTGAGAGGGATCGTATGGGTAGAGGGACACCAGCAAGGATTTTGGGGAGAACATGTAACTTGTAACAGGAGATGGAGATGGGAAAGGATGAGGATTATATTCATCGAGTGGAAAGAGGGCGAGGTTAGTATATAACCCTCGGAGAAGAAGAGAACATGCGAGCTAAATCACACAGAGGAAGAAAGGTGGGTATACTTAGTCAAAGGGGGGGAAACAGGGTCTATAGAACAAATCAGGGACCAGTCAACTTGGTGATCAAACTGTGATCAAGTGGGTCTCATCCCGACAGGGGAGGTCAATCAATCACAACTTGATCCGCATTGGCACATCAGAATCCAAGGAAGGCTGCTGTCGTTATCGGTTCTCAACCAAGTGGGTAAGAAGAAGCGTTTCTTCGTAGTATGCACATCCCAGTCATGTAACAAAAGCACGCATTTGCTTCGACTGGCACTGCCGTTATATCGCACCCGCTTATACTGATACTCTGAAAATCTTTTTGTGGTTCTCCGTCCATCTATAGTCTCGCCAGCCACCATGAACCCCTGCTGTACTACGGTATAACTAAACTGTAGTGCTGCATCTACTAGTTTACCTTCTGCATACTGGCGTCATGACAGAGACAATGCGATGCTGGAACGATATTTGGTAGACAGTTCGCGGTACAACAAAAGTTTGGATACGAGATAGGACCGGTGAAATAGAGACACACACGCCCATACATAAGAACAAGTTGAGGAAGGCGGACAAAAACCCAGAGACAGACGGAAGACTTGGGCGATACAAAATGGAAAAGCGTAAACAAATAATACACAGTAGGTGCTTGGGCTCACCCTCACCCGCGACACTACTAGTAGCACCCGCCGACACCACCACTCTGCTACGACCACGGCCCTGGCGGCCGGACCAGAGGGAGAGAGATCCCAGGAAAGCGGCGCCACTCAAAGAGGACAATGTCTCCCGCGGAGTACCGTTACTGTTCGTCCGGATCAGACGGCACCCAGTAAGAACAACCCACGTCCCCTCGCCAAACAGAAGCCGGCGTAGGCCGTCCGGGAACTCCTCGGGGTGCCACCATAGAAGACCTTCGGCATCATAGTCCAATGGATTTGGGATGGAACAAGGGGCCTGCTCCCAACCATCGTCATCATCTGAAGTGATCGGTACGGCAAACCCGGACGCATCAGCATCATCTTCCCAAGGGCATGGTCCCCTCAAAGGGGCCTTCCCTTTCCAACGAGCACCAGCGGCCGGCGTGGTTGGTACGGCACAGTCTGCTGGGTCGCCCGGAGGACCATCGGCCTCATCTTCCCCAGGATATGGCCTCCTAAGAGGGGTTTTCCCCTTCCCACGGTCACCAGCGGCCGTAATGCTTGATGGGATGGTAAAATCAGGAAGCTCGCAGGGAGTATCATCGCCATGCTTCGAGTCCCAGAGGGAACCATCGACGTCATCCTCCCAAGTCCATGGTGGTAACGTATCTCCCTTGGAATAGTTACTGGCGGGTGTTGATGTTACCGAAGTGGGAAGTACGGAAAAGGTGGATGGCTCGCTGGAATGGCCATCAGTGTCATAGTCCTCAGTGCGAGCGACCTTGTGCCTCGGACCACGACTGGATTCAATTCCCGAATTACCATCCCAGTCTTCATCCGAGGGAGATGGATCGGAGGAAGGTTCCTTCCGCTTTCCACATAGACCACAAGTTTGATGACCAAGTGGTGATGGATCAGGATCACTGGAATGGCCATCAGCATCATAGTCCCCAGTGCGAGCGACCTTGTGCCTCGAACCACGATTGGATTCATCTCCCGAACCATCATCTCCATCATCCCATGGAGATGGATCAGAAGAAGGTTCCTTGCGCTTCACACATAAACAGGGGTACTAGACGCCGCAGTGAAAGTTTGAGCAGAAAGAGATGCCGCAGTGGAAGTTTGTGCAGAAAGATGACAGGTCACAAGAACGATCCGTTACAGCACTTTGCGGTTGCGACATCTGCTGAGGTTGAACCGTGGTGAGGCTCGGCGGGGGCTGTTCCCTGTCGAGACCCAACGTAGGCTGCTCCAGGGCCGGAGTGGAGGCCGAGGCGGCCCGGGTCGGAGTAGTGATAGGGACCACGGATTCGGTGGATGGCCCTTGTTGGACCCGCGGAAGCGGACCAGGCGTGGCGCGATTCCGGACAGGCCGTTTAGGAATAAAAGCCAGGGATCGCGCCCCAGCCAGCTTGGAGCTAGGAGCAGAAGGTACGCCTTGGATGCGAGCGCCTGGTGGCAACCAATTAGGACGAGGAGCCTCGTTGGGACGAGGAGAAGCCTGCAGATGATTTTTCGGAGGTTGGACAGCCTGTGCTGGTCCATCCGTAACCGTTGTTGCGACACCAGTATGGGCAACATTTTGGCCATGGAAACCTTGCACTGTATTGCCACTTGGGAGTGGCTGCCTAGAAGCAAATGCTTCCGAGGCGGACTTCAACGGGGCGGCTGTTGAGGTTCCCACTGGTTCTTTGCTCGCAACATATGGGCGCTGAGGAATAGGCTGGGCCATTGACCGAGTCATGGGTTGATCCATCGGCGGGGCCATCGGCGGGGCCATTGGCGGGGCCATCGGCTGAGCCATCGGCTGAGCCATAGGCTGATCCATAGGCTGATCCATAGGCTGATCCATCGGTTGGTCCATAGGCTGAAGAGTAGGCTGAGCGGGGTGTGATCCCAAACGGGTGCATTGCCACCTGAATCCGTCCTCGCCGGGTGCGACATAGGCAGAGGGAAGCTGCTGGGAAACTGGCTTGGTTTTGGTTGGTTGTTGGTCCAACCAGTCTTGGCTGAGCCAGTAGCGTAACTCGCAAACCCATTGTTGGGACCCGGATGGCCTTGAGCAGGTTGGAAAACAGTGCCAGACGATTGATGTTGCTGCGCCGTACTCCCGGCAAGAACCCCGAATGCAGAGGGCGGCGCGTGCGTTGTCTTTGGCTGTTGGCTCGCGAAGGAGTCAACTGGATTGGCGCCCCACGAAGAGTGTGAAGGAACAGTAGCATTGGACCCCCATCCATTGGGAAGTAGCGTAGGTGGGTCAGGTGTTTTTGGCACAATGCAAGTATTAGTTGGATGCTGAAATGGACCAGTGAGCGCGAATGCCGTGCCACCAGAAGCAGTATGAGCGGCCCCACCACTGAAAGACGCAAAAAATTCGGTGGCGGAACGTTGTTGGTCCGGATTAAGCTGGGCCACCGCTGATGCCCATGACCCCTGTTTCTCTTGACCAGCGTACGGGACTGAAAATGCCATCGGAGCAAGACTGGAAGCGTCAACATCAGCCAGCATCTCGACATCTTGGATTGGGGCAGTAATCACCCCTGCGGTTAGCACTTCTGAAGGTGCATCGCACACGATTGGCTCATCGCGATCCTCCTCCACGGAAGGTGATTCGCAGCTCATTGGCTCACAGTTATCATCCGCCTCGGCAGGTGATTCGCAGCCCATTTCCTCATCGCGGTCCTCGATGGGAACAAAGGCATTCGCAGTTGCTAGCGCTTGCTCACCATCATCTTGGGGGTTAGGAACGAACCCTCCTTCGGGGATGACAGGAGGCTGCCAGTGGATGGCTGGCTGAGTGAGAGCGATGCTGGCATTCTGGTGGTTGGCAAACTCAACTTCCGTGGTGGCCCACTCCTCGATAGGACTGTAGGCAGATCTAGTTAGTGCTTTTTGTTCATCATCATCTTGGGGGGAAATCGGGACGTACCTGGCGTCAGGGAAGAAAAGAGGCAGCTCAACAGTTGGCTCCGTGGGATCGATGTTAGGGAAGAAAAGAGGCAGCTCAACAGTTGGCTCCGTGGGATCGATGTTAGGGAAGAAAAGAGGCAGCTCAACAGTTGGCTCCGGGGGATCGACGTCAGGGAAGAAAAGAGGCTGCTCGACAGGGGGCTCCGTGGAAGCAAGGTTGAGATCCGATAGGCGTTGCACGAGCTCAACTTCAGCAGTGGTGCACTCCTCGATGGGGCTGGGGGTGATTACGGTCACCGGCGCTTGCTCACCATCATCTTGAGGTAGGGCCACGTTCCCTCCGTCGGGGATAACCAGAGGCGGCTCGATGGCTGGCTCAGTGGGACCGATGCTGGCATCCTGGTGGGGTGCGAGCTCTTCTTCCGATTCGGCGCACTCCTTGATGGGGCTGAGAGTATTTGAAGTCACCAGCGCTTGTTCAACACCATCTTGCTGGCTACTAGGAATCAACTCTCCGTCGGGAGTGGCAGGAGGCTGCTCGACCGGTGGCTCAGTGGAAGCGGTGTTGACATCAGGTTGGTGTACGAGCCCAACTTCAGCGTTGACACCCTCCTCTAAGAGACTGAAGGGGTTGACTGTTTGCGCTTGTTCCCCATCAACTTGGGGCGGAGCCGAGATCTCTTCCTCGGGGATGACGGGAAGCTGCTGGATGGGGTCGCTTGGAGATGACGGGTTGGCATCCTGATGGAGAGCAAGCTCAAATTCAGCGGTGGTGCCATACAGGAAAGCACTTGAGGAAGATAGAGTTAGTCTTTGTTCACCAGCATCTTGAGGTGAAATCGGGACATACCTGATGGGGTCGTCAATGACAGGAGGCTGCTGGCTGGCGGGCTCAGAGAGAGCGATGTTGACTTCCGATTCGTGGGCGAGCCCAATTTCCGTGGTGGTACACCCTCGACTGGGAAGAGGGCATTTAGACTTTCCAACGCTTGTTCAAATTCATCTTGGGAGAGAGGAACGAACCCTTCGTCGGGGATGACAAAAGGCTGCTCGACGGTTGGCTCAGTGGAAGCGATGTTGAAATCCGTCGGTTGGTGCACCAACTCAACCCCAGCGTTGACACCCTCCTCGAAGAGACTGAAGGGGTTGACTGTTTGTGCTTGTTCACCATCAGCTTGGGGCGGAGCCACGATTTCTTCCTCGGGGATGACGGGAGGCTTCTGGATGGGGTCGCTTGGAGATGACGGGTTGGCATCCTGTTGGAGCGCAAGCTCAAATTCAGCGGCGGTGCCATACAGGAAAGCACTTGTGGCAGAAACAGTTAGTCCTTGTTCGCCAGCATCGTGAGGGAAATCAAGACGTACCTGATGGGGTCACGGATGACAGGAGGCTGCTCGATGGCTGGCTCATGGGAACGATGCTGGCATCGTGGTCGTGGGCGAGCTCAGCTTCATCGGTGACACACTCCCCGACGTTGCTAGAAGCATTGACCATCGCTAGTGCCTGTTTACCATCATCTGGGGAGGTTCACGTGCGCTCCGTCAGGGATGACAGGAGGCTGCTGGACGGCTGGCTCAGCGAGAGCGATGTTGACTTCCGATTCGTGGGCGAGCTCAATCGTGGTGCCACACTCATCGACGGGGAAAGAGGCATTTACCGTTAACAGCACTTGTTCAACATCATCTGGGGGGCCAGAAATCAACTCTCCGTCGGGTGTGGGAGTGACAGGAAGATGCTCGACGGTTGGCTCACTGGAAGCGATTTTGACATCCAGTTGGTGCACGAGCTCAACTTCAGCGTTGGCGCCCTCTTCGAAGAGACTCGAGGGGTTGACTGTTTGTGCTTGTTGGCCATCAACTTGGGGTAGGGCCACGATCTCACCGTCGGGGATGACGGGAGGCTGCAGGTTGGCGAGCTCATCTGTTGGAATGTGGGCAGCCCCCTGGTTGTTGGTGAACTCGGAAGCAGAGGTGAAACCGATTTGGATCCCCTCAATTACTCCAGCATTGTACGCTTCCGTTAGGGCAGCTGTAATTCCTGCCTTGATTCCCTCCTGGATGCCAATCGCGATGACTGTACGCAGCTTCGCCTCGAGATGGGCGGGAAGGGAGGCATCATTGGTGGAGGGGTCTGGAACCGCGCCAGCCTCTGAGGACCACATTGGCTCCGGAACGAAAGTGTGTCTGCGGGGACGCTGTGGTCCGGGGCGACATCGAGCTCGGGCGAGACGACTGCTGGTTCCGGAACGACTGTGGCGGCAGGACCACCAGCAGCTGCATCCGCGACCGCAAGTGACTCCTGGTCGAGGATGGGTTGGGGTAGGAGGGCCCCTTTGGCAATTGCGTCTTCAGCACGGACAATCGGGTCTCCCTCATTCGCTAGGGGGCCATCTGGCGAGCGTTCGGCACTCTGTATGCCCAGAGCCGTAGGTAGGGGGGCAGGCTCCACCTGCTGGTCAGGGAAGACAGGTGAAGTTGATACGTTCGGACTCTCCGGACGAGGGGACGGGGCGGCACTCCGATCGTATGGACGAGGTGAAAACACCCTCAAATCCACGGAACGAGGGGAGGGGGCCATGCTCCGGCCATACGGACGAGGAGAAGGTGAGCCAGCGGGACTCTCCGGACGAGGGGACGGGGCGGCACTCCGATCGTATGGACGAGGTGAAAACACACTCGAATCCAAAGAGCGAGGGAGGGGGCATGCTCCGACCACGCGGACCAGGGGACGGGGCGGCGCTCCTGTGGTAGGCCGAGGGGTTGATCCACTCGAATTCACCCTCCGACGAGTGTACGAGCCAGGCTCCTGCCACGTGGGACAGGTGACGGCGACCGGCTCGCATCCGACGGACGAGGAGAAGGGCCGCACTTGGATCATTTCGGTCAAGGGGTCCACTTTCATCCGTCAGACGAGGGGAAGGGGTCGGACTTGGAGTAACCCAACGAGGTGTGAGAGCCACGGGGGGGCGAAGCATAGGGGACACGCTCCGGCTGCGGGCGGGAGGGTGAGGAGACTCACTCCGCTCCTCCGGCCAGGAGGCACAAGCCGCACTTCCACCGATCAGACGAGGTGAGGGAGACTCGCTCGCATTGACGGACGGGAGTGTAGGGGACACGGTCGGACTAAGCGCGCGAGGGGTCAGAGAAACACTTGGCTCCACGGGCCGAGGGGCAGGCACCGCTCGTCGTGGTGGAAGACGGTAAATCACGACCCGACGAATGCGGGGATGAGGGGGAGGGGGAGGCGCCTCGCTCCGCTCCACAGTCCTAGGGACGGGGCCGTGGCCTGGGAATATGCGGGAGGGGGAGGCGGAGACACACTCCGATCCATCGGACGGATGGCCTTATCCACACCTTCGCCACTTCGACTCGGCGTAGGTGGAACACTGAGCCGCACCGTAGCAGCAGCCGAACCATCGCGTACTTCCATCATCGGAGGTGGTGTTGGGGGCATGATCCAGTCCTGGGCCGGTGGGAGGGAAGCAGCACTTGCATACATGGATGGAGGCGTCGGGGGCACAATCGTACCGGTCAAAGGAAAAGCAGGGCTAGGCGGCCTGGAGGTGGGCTCATTGCCTGTAGGATTCGAGCTGAGGTCAGAGACGGGAGGTAGGGGGGAGAGGTGCAAGCTGGACATACTAATAGTAGACAAAGGGGACTTGGCCCGGAAAGCGCCCAGGGGTGCCGCCTGAGGGGGTGTCAAGGTGCAGTGGGGTGTCTTGTTCGTGGTCTTCTTCGCTGCTGCACTCGGCGAATGCCGTGATAAGCCGCATCAGCCAACCCAACAGCGCAAAATGATAAAGGCGCTCGAGCACGTTCAAAAGGAATACTCCTTCCTTACGCGCCAGATCCGGTAGGACAACGACGAGGTCCTGTAGGAAAGCGAGGGGCGCCAGAACATGAGAAAGAGGAGGCTGTCCAGCCAGCCAACCGGGAACCAGAGGTGGTAGAGGAAGAAGCGCAGCACAAAACCCAGGTGGTGCATCCAACGCCGAGGACAACCAGGAGGAGCACTGCGAGAGGACATTGGCAGTATGTGAGCGTGGATGTGGGCCCCACGCTGTGCCGGCTGCCAATGGAGGCATCGTGGGGTTCGGGGGGTGGAGGTGGCGGTAGCGGGAGTGGATGAGACGGTGGCGGGAGGGGATGAGGCGGTGGCGGGAAGGGATGAGCGGTGACAGGAGTGGATGAGGCGGTGGCAGGAGTAGATGAGGTGGTGGCGGGAGTGGATGAGGTGGTGGCGGGAGATGAATGGGTAGTGGTGGGTGGATGGTGGCGAGGGCAGGCACCTGAACTGACTCTGCGCCAATTTGGGCGGCCTGGCTGCTCTCTTGCTTATGGACTAAGGCAAATTCGCGCATATACCACGGCGAATAAGCTTCTACCGTTTGGTGCGGACTAGTGCAGAGGCAAGTCAGAAGAGCCCAACGCCGCCTATGGCTCCCATGCATCATCCATCCGTTCGCCTCTGCCCAGCCAGCGAGAGGGACAACACAGCCTCCGTGGCCCCGAGGCGGCGTTGGGCCTGGGGTTTGGATCGAGTTAGAGACACAGAGCAGCTCGACCAGCTGGGGAGGCCACACTATGCTCTGTGCACGACCATGCGCACTGCGCTCTACTGCTCGCGCACTCGACGAGTGCATCCTCTTCTCCGACGCTCGTCGGCATCGCACAGTGTCACAGTCCGTGCGGCTATACATGTAGGAGCAAAACGCCCGATGTAGTCACTACTATTGTGATTGCGGCGGGTGTTTTTGCACTTCCGGCTGTACGCACCTGAGCCTGAGAGGGCACCTCTGCACTCGCGCCCAGCAGTCTTCCCCAACGCGACGACAGAAGGTGCACGCGGCGGATGTCACCTGTCATGCATCATGCCCCACGACACACGACGCCCCCGTGGGGCGAGTGTGGTGCATGTGTTCAAGCCAGCAGGCGCTCAGGCAGCACGAATGGATTATGGGTGGCGAAAAGCTGCCAATGGTGCGCAACACAAGAGTATAGTGGGTGGCTACTAGTGGCAGCCAAGTGACAAGTGACAGTACAAGTGAGACTATATACTGACTATGCCTATCGTTGCTAGTCTGAAGGCTGCCCCAGTGCGTGGTGGCGCAGTGTGTCAGCCTCGCCAGCTGTCCAGCGACGTTGCAACTCCGCGACTTGATGCGAGGAAACTTTCAAAGTGCGGGTATATTTTAATTTGCGTGGGGATGTGGGGGGTTTCTATCGATTTCGCTAAGTACTGGTTTTCTCTTCGCGGTTCTCTGTTTTTTTTTTTTCTTTACCCCTCAAACACGACCCTACCCAGGCCATCGGTGCCACATGGAGCAAATAGTCACTGGCCTGCACAGCTTTACAGTGTTCGTCCCGCTTTGAGCAGAGACAGTGACTAGTGCTGACAGTGTGGCCTCTCTGGAGCAGAGAGGTGCCCAGCACAATCATATGACAGTTGTGACGAAAAAACTCAAGCAGCACGCGCGTCACAGATGAGGGATGCGATTAAGCGCAGTATTTCTTCGTTCCCAGCCTTACGCAGCTTAATCTCTTCTACGAAAAATGATGTTATGAATATAGTCTCGTACTGATGCTTGCCTCTTCCCCGCCATCTATATATACAACTGTCGGAGCATGCTCGAACTGCAGTATACGTGGCGAATACGAAAAAAAGTACTGAGTCATATTGAGAGAGAAGCTGAGGGCCATCCCATCTCAAAAAGAGGTGGCATTGAGTTACGTATTGCTGCATCTCCTGCAGGTTGTGTGCCATCGTGCGTGCGACTGGCACAGACCCTTACTATGCATCTCATCTTGAAGGAACGATGCGTGGGGAAGATGTGAAGGTTGCAAGGGACAGAGGCCGAATGAATTGAAGGTACTAACGCTCCCGAATGCATCGCTGGGACCATGACATCTATGAGATGTGGTATATATGGGAATGACGCTGGAGGTGGCTTCCTTGTCCGGCTCCATGATGATCCTGACCGACAGGTTCGCATAGTTCGGACGGTTCGCAAAGGTGTTCTTGTGGGCCTCGAGACGTCTGTAGAGCACGCTCGATCGACCCTGGGCGACAGTAAGAAGTTCCTTGTCGATGATTTTCCTTGTGTCACTTGTCTGCCCTGTGGAAGGCTGAATCGAGGAAGACCTTAAAATCTCTTCGTGGGGGCTCAGTCAGACTACTAAGTCGAACTAACCCTCTAAGGTGTGAATGATTTTGGCACCACGCTTGGGAGATGCTGTATCGGTATTGGGACTGGCCTGCTTCATCGTCTCAACAAAGAGAAGAAGAGGATAATCGTTGGTGGCAGTAGCAATATGTTGGCAGCCAGCGGCCAAAACCCGCTCTCCCTTGGTGCGCGGTCCCTGCTTTTGGTCATTATCCCAATCATCCTACTGATGAGGGGGTGCACATGGGCGCACGATGAGATTTGTGGTCAAACAACGATAGATCCATCTCCCGTTTGCGATCACACAACAACTCCTCTCCAGCCTCTTGTTCCGCTCTTGGCTCCGACTATGGCACCGACTATGGCTCAGGCTATTCCACAGCCAATTGCTCAGAGCCGGTGGGGGCCCCAACATCCTCCCAGTTACCCGCCCGATTCCACTCCTGAACCTTCGAATGGGCAGCGTACCCCAGGGAGCGATGTAGTGCAGTGCTTTCAGGGTCAAGATAATGTTGCCGGTACTGGTGTTGCCACGGCGACGGTTGGACCAGGACAGGCAGCCCAAGCTCATGCTCATCTGCAGGCTGCGCATTGCAACGTGGCTCAGTGAGTCCCCACTGGCAGGCCCAAAATATCCTTTTGACGACAGCAACAGAGCACTCGCACCCATGGCATGGTTTTACACCTAACTCAAAGTTTGGCTGCTGTGCGAGCCAGGTCTTCGATTCCAAAAAGGCCTGCCCTGGGTCGGGTCACGATCGGTCAGCCTCCTCATATCTAGAAGGGTGCACGCACCGGATTTGTGAGCCCCACTATCACTAGTCGAACCCAGGCTGCCTTGTCCCCCAACCCAGTACCGTTACAACCTAATCTGGGTCTCAACACGGTTCAGTTCCCGCACGTCCTCGCTACTACTAGACAACCTCGGCAGATATGCGGCAAACACAACCAAACGCGTTAAAACTGATCATTCCTGCTACCTAATATCTCTTTCTGTGGCACCGACAGCCGTTGGATCTGCGAAACCCAAGCACCCTCTTCTTGCCTATCTCCATCATATGAATACTCGGACGGCGATTCGGGAGATGAAGACAGTAGTGGTGATCTGAGGCGCAACCTTGCTCGCCTTCAACTAAACTAAAATTCGCTCACCGGGTACTTGATTATCGACGTTCGCTGATCGGTATTTGGTTTAAAAACTAGGTGGCACCTAGGTCAGAGCCTTTTCTGCGTCGCTTCGTACACCTGAAGGCAGACTGGAAGCTTGAGGCGAGCGCGAATCTCGGAAGTTGGAGGCGCACTCTGATATAGAGTACTCAGACTGAGTGCTGTCGGTTAGAGATGCGGTGAAAGGTGAAATTTGAAACTGCTTGTCAACCGCGTGCTTGCTCCTCCCAACTTTCACATTTCAACGTATCACGTGATGCGTCCTCCTCGCACTCACCCGTCGGTGCGAAGCTCCACGAATGCGGCCACCACCTTCTTCATCTCCGCACCCATGTCGTCGGGGCAAACCGTCTCTCTGTAGGTCCCCCCTCTCTCACCGCTCTCTCACGGCCCCACAGCAGGCACAGGCCACTAACCCCTCACCCGCCTGGGTGGCGCTCCCACTCTGCGCGCTGGGCTTTGTGGGGCTGGTGCTTTACCGCGTACTGAGCAAGCCAGCCTCCAAGCCCAAGCGGCGCCGGGGCAAGAAGGCTAAGACTGCCTACACGGGCGCCTACGACCCACCACGGGCCTTGGACGTGGTGCACCGGGGTTCCAAACCAACATCAAAAAGGTCAGCATCTCACCTGCCTTGGCCGCCCGCATTCGTGCTGGTGAAGACGTCTCGGCCGACGAGGTTACGCGCGACCTGGAGCAGCAGAGGCAAGCCATCTCCTCTGCTGTCGACACACCGCCTCTTCCTGAGAACGTGGACCCAGATTGGTTGCCCGCTCAGATGAACCAGGGCGTAAGAAGCGCCGTTGAACCTCAGGGAGGTGTGGGGGGGAGGGGGCGCGCGCGCGCCATACCCGTTTCTCCCGACTCGCCCCTCCGCCACCCCCCCTTCTCCCTGTGGGCGGTATGTGCAAATAGCAACGTCCCCACCCCTGCAGGGTTCTGGCGATGTATTATGCTACTTAGCTTGTCATTTCGGTACTCGGAGCACGCCTACTCTACTTTCTGCCAAGGGTTACCCTTGGCACTGTGAGCCTAGGGACGTTGGACCCAACAGAGTCAACGAACTTGCTCCAGTCGTCTTGGACGGTACCTTCCCTGTAGTTGCCGTAGGTGTAGTAACTAGTAAAGGTCCGAGGTGAGCGAGGCGCGAAGTGGGAGGGATCCAGGGGAGCTCGCTCATTGGGAGATTGGAGGTTATCGATTATCGATTATCGGCTGGAACAATAAGTTGATGTTAGTGCCGCGTGAGAGGGACCTCAAAGTTGACTCCAATTGCCAATTGGCCTTGCCGCTCGGATCGACCCAGCCAGCGCACAACAAGGATTGTGTAGTATTACATAACGGTAGGATCCCCCACTAACCTTCCCTACCTCAAGGCTCGCCCACCCGCTTGGCAATCCGCTTCCTTCAAGACAGTGGCATTGTCACTTCCTCAACCCACGCCATCCCCCTCCCACTCTCCGGAATTGGCCCGCGTGAGTACCGCACCCACCTCGCCCGGACTGTGGGGCAGTCCGGGTGAACCGTCAGCCAAGGCATGGCAGCAAGAGCTTGTCCTGGCCTGCCGTGAGCGGGGTCGAGTTTGAAGCGCAGTACAAGGCATGGTTGGTCGTCGAGGTGAGCCCAATCGAGCCACGCTCTCGGGCACCGATGACAGCGGGACGTTCTACGTCCCTCTTCGCTCTTTCTTGGGTAACAAAGGCTGGATCCAGCGGATCGGCCGAGGCCGATATGAAAAGGGCCGGGATGCATGCACAACTGTTGATGCAGGAACGGGCCGAGTAACCAACGTAGCCATCTTGTCCGCGAGTGTGAGCATTCCTAATTGGCATCGGCAGCACGCCGAACTCAGGCCCCGGTGCCAATCCAGGCTGATAAGGACCATGTTGGCCTTGGAGCATAGCTTGGGCGAGTGCTGGAGGAAGTGGAGCAGCTCACGCTCACCCCCAAAGCAGAGAGACCGATTTTGTGCCTTTCGAGAAAGCAGGTCCACTGTGTGCTGAAATACATATTACCCATTTACGCGAACAAGTAGCGGCCGAACTAGAGACCACACTCGTCAACTTTAGTAGTATGTGCTGGCCGAATTCCAAGCGTTTGTTCAAGAGTGACCCATCGAGGATCGAACGAGGCCCCAAGTGGGACGCGTCAGGCTTGCTTCGAAGTTCGAGGAACACCAGAAGAAATTCACCAAGTCAACAGAGGTGGGCTTCCTCTTTTCTTAACGCTTCTACGCTATGCGTATAGATGGGACCAACGTTGACGTTTTCATCCGTCGTGAGAGACATGCATTCGAATGTGCACAATCAGCGGACAAACGCCAAGCACTGTATCAAGATAGTAAGGGGATGAATCTACTCTCATTTTCCATGGCAAGCTTACGGATGACAAAGGTGCATTTTCTTGTCTCTCGCGCTCATTCCCTTGGCACTTGGTGACACCCTCTCTATCGTTTCTAAATCATTGGTGACAATAGCTGTCATTCTCAACGAACATCGGACCGAACCATTTCACCGCTTGCGCACTGACCCGTTTGTTCGCAACGGCTGATGGCCAACACAACCTTCATCATTTTCTCCATACCCTTCGCACCGATGCCAAGCGGTTCGGAATGCTCAGGATCCTGGCATCTGTGTTGAATTAGATTGAGGATGAACGAGAAACGGCGGTGTCGCAGCGGGAAATTGACTTCAGTGCCACCCATAGGGAGCAATGCGCTGGGGTCCGCACCCCCCCGGGAAGGACGAACGGGACAGTCAAAAGAAGGTACGCTCCCGTCCTTCCTTCCTTCCTTTCTCAGAGCCAACATGACGCGTGCGATTTAGGTGGTCAGGGTCGCGCGTCTCGATGCAAAGCGTCCGCCTCTCTATCGTGTCCTCGCATGTCTGTTCAAGGGTTTTCTTGCTGCACGAGGTTGACCACGAGCCGGATCCTATTAGTCCACCAGAGCCCTTTTGAAAAAGCATAGCCATTCTGCGCAATTGCATGGGGCCCATATATCCTTCCCTTTCCACCCTGAACATGCTTTGCCCCTTTGATCGATGAGTAAGATGTAGGAACCCGGGTTGCGGAGTTGACAGCACCCCTTTTCCCCCAAAATACTATAGCCGCGTGGGTCTTAACAGATGGCTTGCCGTTACAAAGGCCACCCGACGCTGCCTGCACACCGCCCTCTTCCGCCGTCCACCTCGTACTGACCATCGAAGCAAATGAAGTTGACGGTGCCTCGGGAGAGAACGGTACAAGTGCGTGTACTGTGCGCTTCAACGCCGCTGCAGCTCAGTTGGTGCTGGTCGCTGGCCCAGCTGCGATGTACTGTGGCATGGCGGACTGGCTGGGGGTGTGGTGGTGGGGGCTGGGGCTGCGTGGTGCGGATGGGCGAGGGAGGCGTGTGGGGGGGATTGAAGGTTGAACGTTGCTGGTTGATGCAGAATGATTAATGCGCGACACGCATAGGAGGGGACGTGGTACGGGTGGGTACACTGCGGTAGGGTTGTGCCATCCGTATCTATCTCGCTTGTCCTCCCTCCTTCCTATTCGGGCAGGGCGGACCAGTGGGCCTTGCCAGTTCTGTGCACAACCAGGCACACCCGTCACACTCACATGTCACATGTCACATTTCGCATGTCGCATGTCAGCCAGGTCATCATGCATCATGCATCATGCATCATGCTCCGACCATGAATTGCTGATCACCCGCCTCACACACTTCACGGGCTCACTCTGGAAAGTACTAAAAACTTTGCTTCCCTTGAAAATAGTTCGACGGAGGGGCGGGGGACGCTGGCGACTGGCGACCAGGCGCGAGACGGGCCGACCTAATTGGTCCGGAGGCAAAGGTCCGCAGTCCGGGGAGATCGGAGCGCGGCTGAGGCTGAGGCTGAGGCCTGAGCCTCAGCGCTGCGCGGTTCAACGGTCGATCAATGGGTCGGTACCAGTACCTCCGGCCCGAGACTGAGTAAACGTTAAACGTTAAACTCACAGTTCGGTAACAGTACGTTATTCATGAGATCCATGATGTATGAGACCTGAGATGCTGAGATCCTGGGAGTTCAGGGGAGCCTTTTTTCTTTTTTTTCTCCTGCGGGGTTTGGGGGTTTGGGTTGTTGGGTTGTTGCGGGGGTGTTGCCTGGACTGCCCTTCCGGCGGCGCCTATGGGCGGACGCATTAGCGAACCAAATGTGCGCAGCCTTGCGTTTAGCACGTTGCTCTGGCAATGAATCGTGGTCCCATCCCACATGTATATACTGGGTTCCACAGTTCTGGGGTGGCAGGCCGGTGCACTGAAGATCAGAGTACAGTGCTGCACTACTAGGCATGCTTGGACTTTCGCCTTCATTCATGCTTCGAGCTGTTAAGCTTGTTAAACGTTAAACGTTAAATGTTAAACGTTAAGGGCCGCAGGCTGGACGCGGCCCAAGCAGCCTCAGCCCGCAGGAACCCCCCCCCCCCCCTTACGCACCTTTTCCCGCGCATGAACGACGGTTTGATGACACGCGCGAGTGCGGCTATATTCTGGTGCACGCGAGAAAGCATTTTTCTACGCATTCGAGAACGTTATAGATGAAGACAAAACAGGTCAAAAAATAGGAGGGGATCCACGCAGAATGCGATATGATGTCCACGAGAAGGATTAATCACATCAGCGCTCAGCATCAGGTGGCCTTAGGCCCCTCAGCACTTACAGCGGAAGGTGTAAAACAATGTGGCTGCGAGCGAAATGGATCTAGGGGCACTTCGGCCGGAGCGACCGAGCAGGGATAGCACTAATCACTAGACTGGTCGCTTGAAGCTCGAAGCTTGAAGAGCATATGCCATCTGCTCAGCGCGCTGAGGCTCAGCGGATGTTCAACGTTTCAGCGTTCAGCGTTCGTTCAGCGTTCAGCGCTGGCTGAGGCACTCTGGAGTAGTCAAGCGATCGTAGTCAGCGCTGAGCTCAGCTGAACGCTGAGCCTCAGCGCAGTGAGCGCGTGAGCGGGCACTGGTCACCGCTTGTAGCACCCTAGGGGCCAGGCCCTGCCAGGCCCTCTGCCATGCTGGCCAGACCACTTTGGATGTATCTAGCAAGGCCAAAAACGTCTGCGAAGCTCCAAGCTCCAAGCACTCACACTCTGTTGGCAGGCTGGGCGTTGCTGAGCTTCGTCCTATAAGCGTAAGCGCACCCGGTCTAAATAGCCACCGCTCCGCGCTCCGGGCTGCTCCGACCTGGGATGTGGAACGTTGATGGATGATGGAGCGACACTGTTGGAGGGGCGTTTGGAGAAGGTTGCATTGTCCCCAAGGGCCATTTTTTAACGGGTTGATCAAGATGCGTTGAAGACGCTGTGAGGCGGGGGGGGGGCACAGGGCGTGGCCTGGCGTGGCGCGTGGCGCGTGCTGCGGGACGGGGGGCTAGTGTGTGACACATGTGCGTGATGCGGTGGGGGATGGCCTGGAAAGGAAGGCTGGTCGGAGAGATAATGTGCTGGCCAGGCAAGTGCCCAAACGTGCCTGCGGCCCATGGGTAGTGTGAGCGGTAATAGTGCCGGGCACATCGCCTGTTGTTTGCCACCCCCTCGAACCGGTCTAACCCTCCCGCTCCGTCATCCTCCGGCTGATTAGGGTTGGCGCACCAGGGTGCAGCGGGGGAGTGGGCTCTGCAGCGCTGTGGGATCGGATCATCGATCAGCGCTCAGCGCTCCCCGCTGCCGCGAAATGGAATGTTAAACGCGAAACGTTAATCCTTACTTGGATTAGCGACGATTGGCGGGCTGCGCTGCTCGTCGGCCGCCTCGCCGTCAGCACCCAGTCGGAGTACTCAGCCCGAGCTGAGCAGAGGCGCCCCGCAGCACAGGAGCCCCCGGTCGCCCAGCCGCAGCGCTGGCGCCCCTCCAGCACTCTCGGTGTGTTTGGTGCGTCCCATCTCAGATCTCAGACGGCCTTCGTTTTTGTTCCCGAGTTTTTATAGTCACTGCCCCAGGCCGCACCCGCCACTAGCTCACTCAGCGCACCGAGCAAGCTGAGTCCATCCAACGTCATCGTCACCTCGTCTGTCTTGCTTATGCCTTCAGAGCGCAGCACCCAGTCGTCCGTCTGCCGCTCGAGCGAGTGTGGTCGCCCCTCGTCGCTTCTCCACACCCCCCTCGCAGCTCTCAGCCCCCGGCCTGCCTCCTGCCCCCCCCCACCACACCACTCGCTCACTGCTGACGCTCAGCTCAGCCCAAGCAACCCCGAACCGCTTCGTCCGCCCCCAGCCTCCGTCCTTCCTTCTGCCCTCCGTCTTCCACCACCCCCTCCCTCCCCTCTCTGCTCGCCATGGTCTCTGCAGGCATGCTGCCACCGCCCTGGCCCTCGCCCTCGCCGCCGCATCCGTCGCCCCCCGCCACGGCAGCCGTCGCCAGCGTCGGTCTCACCCCGGCGCTCAATGCCAGCGGCGCCGGCTCATCCCTGTCCCAGACCCTGCTCCCGTCCTTTGCTGGCGTCGGCATTGAGCCCAGCAACGTGCTTGCCTTCACTGGCACCAACTCCGTCAATCCCCTCACCTACCAACTCCTCTCCAACCTGGGCCAGTACACTGGCGTGCCCCCGCACCTGCGCTTGGGCGGCAACACGGGCGACAATATGCTCTATGACGACGTGGCTTCCTCCTCGCCTTCTCTCCAGAACAATGCAAGCGGCGACACCACCTCACGCTGGTACTATGGCAACGGTCTCTTGTCTGCGGTGGACCGCTTGCCCGCCGGCACGCCCGTCACGTTTGGCCTTAACTTGGCGTACAATGGCTCGGATGCCATCCCGCGCTTGTCGAACAGGCCGCGGCCGTGCTGGACAACCTAAAGAACGTCAAAATTGCCGGGTTTGAGGTGGGCAACGAACCGGACCTCTACTCATCAACCAGTACCCCCCGCGCCGAAGGCTATTCCGAACAAGATTATGGCGCCGAGTGGATTGCTCGTGTCCAGGCCATCCACTCCCAGGTCTTGGCTCCCCGTAACAAGTCCTCTGATTTTTTTCGAGGCCGCCGTCACCCGCCACCACCGCCGACAAGAATGGACGTCCGTACCGCCGCATCTCCAACTTGGTCCAGGACACCAACGCGTTGCCTCGGGCAACGGTATCTTCATTGCCGGCGCTAACCAGCACAATTATCTTGTACGTTTTCTTCTCCCCCCCCCCCCGGCCCCGCTGCTTCGTCTGGGTGTGCCATCCAGTTGTCCTGGGTATGGGAAGGAAACTCTATATAGGGGGCATCATGGCTGACGACAATGCGTTGTGCATGAGCAGTATTACATCGGCGTGTCCGACTTCCCCATCACGAACGACTGGCTGCTTGACTTCCAAAACACGGAGAATCAACTTACCGAATGGATCGACCAAGCGCAGGAGGCCAAACAGATTGGTCGGCCTTACTACCTGCGCGAGATGGGCTCCATCGGCCCGAAGGCATCAAAGGTATCTCGGACACATTTGCCAATACGCTATGGACGTTCAACTTTTTCCTCTATGCTGCGACGGTGCAGATGAATTCGGTACAGATGCATATGACCCAAACCTCCTACTCGTCCCCCTGGCAACCCATCTACGCCAACGGCGTCCAGCCCCATGTTCGTTCCTCGTACTATGCCTACGCGGCCATTGCACAAGTGATCGGTGCACAGTGCAATACCCGTGTCGCGTCTATCTCCATGGCCTCCGTTCCAGAAACTACAATGGTCGTCTGGTGGCCTATGCCATCTATGCTGGCAATTCCCTGACCGGCTTGGCCCTCATCACTCCCAAACCACCAACCAGACCAACCCGACCGGAAACAGCGTTAGCTTCACCTTCACCTTCCCTCGTTGGCAGGCAAGACGTTTTTAACCTCTCTCGTCTCCTCGCCGCCGGCACAGATGCAACAACCAACACGACGTGGAATGGACTGTCGTTCGAAACCCGCTCCGACGCCATCCCACCTCGGCAGGCAACAATACCGTCGAGCGTACCACCGCCGACGGCTCGGGGGCCGTGACCATCAGCGTGCCTGACGGCTCGGCGTTGGTAGCCACATTGGGTCCCAACTGGGATCCAACGCCGCTGTCAACCAGAGCAACTGTGCTGCGCTGGGTCAGTCGGGCGAAGGCCCAGATGCCAATCCGTCCGGCTCAGATAGCGGTCCAGCACCTACATTTAGTTCGTCCAGCTCTCACAGTTCCCACCACGGCTTGTCCACCGGGGGATCGTAGCGATTGCCGTGGCGGTGCCTTGTGGTGTGCTGGCCCTCGCCGCGGCCGCTGGCCTGCTCGTCTTTTTCCTCTGCCGCCGACGCAGGAGGAACAGGAACGGCGGTGCTGGCGCCCCGCGTTCATTTTCTGGGTCTCGGTCTAGTCTCGGTCTCACCCCGCCACGCAACCGAGGGACGTGGAACAACTCGCCTCAGGATCCCCCTTCTATGGCTCCCAAACTGAACTGCGCCAGTCTACCCCGCCCCGCCCCGAATCGGGCTCGGTGTCCCAGGACAGCGCTTTGTACGCGCTCTCCGACCCACCCGGTGTGAGCGATGGCGTTGACGCTTGACGCTTGATGGGGTACGCTTGACGTTTGTCGGTTTGCCTCCCGCTCGCATTGCCGAGCTCGTTTCCATACCCCGACCCCCCGACCCCCATTGGGGATCCTGTTGGACCTTATTTTCTTCTGTTCTTGTTTTTTTGTTTTTTGTTTTAGTTGTGTGGTTGTGGTTGTGGTTTTTGCGGGTTGTGTTTTCTTTCTGGCTCCCTCGCTGCCCCCATCTCGTTTCTCCTTTCGCACTTGCTCCTTCTCCCCTTCTGCCTACATCCCTTCTTCTGGTTAGTACCACCGCCGCTCTTCCTTTCCCATTCCTTCCCCATTTCTTTCCCTTGTCCTTTTCCTTTCCTGCTCTGCACCCATCTGCCACATACGCAACACCGCATCCCGCTCGCCCGTTCTTCTGTATCCTATCTCGTGTCCTTGGCCCTAGGCTAGTATGCATTCCTGTTTGTTCGTGCTTTGCTGGGGGGGGGTTGGGGGGAATGGTGGATAG